>APFE031603654.1:111607-153544 GCA_000404065.3 Pinus taeda | reverse complement strand
CTTCCTCTTCCCCTTCCTCTTCCTTCAGCTTCCACTTGTTCCATTAGTTCTAACTCGAAAACTAGCTCTGATACCACTTATGATGGCCTCCCGCCGTTCCCAAGGTGATCTAAAGTGATAAGACTCGCGTCCTGTATGTATTAATTGTTGACTTTAATGAGATGGTACGTTTAACAGATATTTACTTAGGGTTTCAACGGGCCTCGTCGGTTATCGACCTCCACCTGCCGGTTCTCCTCGCACGGCACTTTACCTTTTATCAACCCTATCCCGCTCATTTGGCATTTTCACTCCTCCGCTGTGCCGAAAGGTTTGCTCTGTTACTGTGGGGAACTCTTGCTCCTTCGTTGTTCTGGTTTCAAGCGCCGATGGTATGGGTATCTTTGGTCCTCTACAGCTATGGAGGTAAGGTTTCGATGGCCTGTAAAGGCACCCTCTGCTCTGCACGGTGACAATCTTGTTTCACTGTGTATTAGACAGATCTTACTATGTAAATGTTGTTTCTATTCGTTTAGTTGATGAGTTGTCTTGTAACAGGTCTTCCTCCGAGCTCCCGCGCTTCAACCTCGTTGCTAAGGTAAATACTAGTTCTCTGTTGGACTTGTTCAACCCTTATCGCTCTGACCCTAACGCCTTTCGCTACTGGTCTTCAAGGTATGGTGGTCGTTTCGGTTTCTTGACCCCGTCTCCTCGGCCACAGGTGAGATTCTATGCTCCAATATTCATCTGGTTATTGTTTTTAACGATTATTTGTGACTGTATATGGTGCTAATCCTGCTCTCGTTTCGTTTCAGGTGGCTTCATGTAGTCGGCTCTGTGGTTCGATACAATCCACGGTCCCTAGCACTCACTCGAGTTCTCCAGCTCTTCCCTCCGGGTAGGGTTTCTCCATATTTGTTGACTGTAATTTGTTAGTAGTTCAGGGTCTTCGTTTTGGTTGGTAGTCCGTCTCCTGAGCGGCAAAATGAATGGTTATGTTATCTGTGTAACCCTCCTTCGGTTCTATTCGTTGGCTTCGGTCCTTATTTCTGTAATATTGTTACTCAGTTTCAAAACCCTTGGTGGGTATGTAGCGGTTTCGTGCACTCGTCCTATAAGTCGATGTTGGTTACTTTGTGAGATGGTTACTCATTGATTCGAACCCTCGTCCTGTAGTTTTTACTGTTCGGTTAATAGAAATCCTCGGGTTGTTCGAAACCCCTGT
The DNA here is from genome assembly GCA_000404065.3 of Pinus taeda. NCBI lineage: Eukaryota > Viridiplantae > Streptophyta > Pinopsida > Pinales > Pinaceae > Pinus > Pinus taeda. The sequence continues at coordinate 152,340 of APFE031603654.1, read as the reverse complement.
TCGCCGGTTCTGTTGGTGACTCCTTACTGTATTAATTTGGTTTATGGTTGTAACAAATATTTGCCCGAAACTCTGTTTTGAGGTTCTGTCTTTTTAATGAAATTTTGATTCGAAAGAAATGTGAAACGCCTGGACTGTATTTTCTTTGTTACAATAAGTTAGTGAAATGATTCAGATACATATTTGTTACATTCCGATACTTGCTCTGTTCATAAATATAATGTGAGGGTTTGTTTTCGGTTTACCTGAAAGGTTATTTGTATGCACGAACTCTCGTTCTCCTCTGTCTGGAAATGATATTTAAACATCTGTGCTTTGCGCTTCTCGTTAATTTCGCTCCGTCTGAAGTTTGTCTGCACCCGCAGTTTTTCGTTCTCCTCTGTCTGCAGGTGGTAGTTATATGTCTATGCTGCTCTGCTCTTCTCGTTAATTCTCTGTCTTGTTGTTCCAACGCCAATTTGTTACACAGAAACTATATTATGATGCATGAAATTTATCTATACAATGGTGATATAATTGAGAAATAGAATAAAATGTTTATTTGAAAAATGACTGTCTCTGTTTGTTTCTCTCTCTGAGGAATCGTTTACAATGCTTATCTTTTTCCTTTTATTCCCCTGAGGCATAACTGTTCTTTGCTCAAGCAGAACTGCCCCAACAGAACTGGTAACTGTCCAGCAACTTATAACTGTTTCTAACTAACACATTTCATAAAAGACTCTAATTAACTATCAACCTACTTTCTGATGCTAATTCCTATTTTAAAAATAACAGTTCACAATTTTAATTGATCTGGTCCTAACGACCTTCTGAAAAATAAAACAAATAAATAAAGTAAAATAATTGACAAGTCTAACACCTGTCCAGCTATGCATGTATGATTATGTGTCCTTGTCTTTCCATGAGACCGTCAACCACCTTCTGTCTCCTGAACTGGATGCTCCTGCATCATCTTCTAATTTTGTTTACCCCTTATGTATCCCTGTGTAGTTAGATGGAGTCATTCTGCGTTGAGATCTTCGGAACTCTATCAGGAATGAATAATAATGGTGCATCAAGCAAACTTCAAATTCAATTTGGGTAATGCAAAACAAAACAAAAACACGACGTTTTCGTTGAAACATACAATTACTGTAAAACAATTTAGGAAAGGCAGAAACAAAATTTTAAAATTATCAGAATTGAAATTATAAGTATAAACAATTATTTTTAGATCTTTAGCCTTCAATCAAAATCATCACTTCTGGATGAGTAAAAAGAGAATATACTTGATGTGAATGACATTGAATAGAAGAAATACACACTAGATATCAATGAATGTTATGTTATCATGAAATATAATTAATTAGATAAAATGCCCTACAAAATCTAGTGGATTATATAGTTTTGAATGTTTTAATTTTATATATATTGCAAGATAAACCATTGACAATGATAGGACAAATCTAAACATTTTATTTTTATTTTTTTTCAACTATGAGTGGAATCTGACTATGTAATTGTTCGTGAAATTATAAACTTACATTACTCAAATTGCATTTTTAAATGCATAAATAGATTCAATGCCTTGAGAAGCCCTATTTACACTTGGGTTTATGCAATTTCAATAACTAATGTCTTCAAGTTTAATCACCAAATTTTAAATAAAAGTAAAAAATATAATATCTAGATTTTTTAATTTATTTATATTTTTGTAAGCTTGGTAGGACTACATCTTCATCATGGCTAACTTCTCACCCTGATCAAGGGGATAACACAATATTTGAACATATTTGAACCAAAGACTTATGGTTCGTTGAAACTTCATTTCCATGGTCATTATCAATTGAGCTACCCCAAGCAAACATAATATTTAGATTATGATACAATAATATTTACTTAATTAAAAATAATAAACAATATACACCTAAAATTAAAGATACATATATACATATAAATTAGGATATATAACATTCATTACTTTGTTATTGATGTATATTGATTATCATTAAAATAAAAAAATATTCACGTTTAATAAAAGTATATTTACGCTTTAATGATTCATATTATGAGTAAGCTACTCCATCTAGAACTAATTTCTAATTTAAATAATTTAATTTAATAATTGTTTTATTATGGCTCAAATTGTATTTTTGAAAGTATAAATAGATTCAATACATGTTTGAGACTATCTTTCGAATTAATCAAATAGAATAATTTTAGGACTTGTCCTGAAGATGAACCTCGTTGGTAGATTCCAATAAATTAATTTGAAAAATAGTGTCAAATAATCATTATAGATCACAAAAATTTGAGATGAAAAAAAAAAGGAAAGAAGAAGATTCAATACCTTTGAAAAACCTAATTACAATTCAATTTTTGCAATTTTAATAACTAATATCTCCAATTTCAATCTTCTTCTAAAATTTTGATCAAATTAAAACAACAAACAAAAATATAATATTTAAATTATAATATAATAATATTTACTTAATTAAAATTAACCAACAATATACACCTCTAATTAAAAATACATATATACATCTAAATTAAGATACATAAGCTTTAGTACTTTGTTAATGATGTATATTGATTATATTAAAAATAAAAATATATTTACGTTTTAATGATTCATATAGTGCGTAAACTACTCCATCCACAACTCCAGGAATTCTCTCCTCCTGATTTCTAGCTCTTCTTTGCAGATCCTCTGGTCTCTCGATTCCCATTTTGGTTATATTTTTTTATCAGTCTGGTTTGTTTTCATATGATGTTGTTCTTGGTTTTTGTGGCTGCAGGATTCTCTTACTATGCCTCTCCTATGTTTTTTGAAGATTTTGTTGCTGGTTGACAGCACGGTTTTTTGTTGATTTCATGACAATGTCTTGCCATTTTTGGTGTTTCCTCCATGACTATGTTTCGTCAAATCTACATAAGACATATATTATTCCATGTGAATGTACATGCTTGTTTATATTTCTTATATAAATACAATCATGTTTTTTCGTCCTGAAAAAACTACTCCATCCACAACAGACTTCTAATTTAAATAATTCAACTTAATAATTATTTTATTAATAATTTAATTTTACCTTTTCAAACGCATTATAGAACAAGATAAACTTCGTGTGTGTTTTATTAATAATTTAATTTTACCTTTTCAACGCATTATAGAACAATATAAACATCGTGTGGTCACATTTTAACCACTCACGGTGCGGGTACACTACTTCACCCACTACTAACTTTCAATTCAAATAATTGAATTTAAAAATATAATTTTAAAAGTATGATAAAATTAGAGATAATGTTACAATTTGAGGTTGTAGTTTAAGCAGATTATTTTTGCTTTGAAAATTATAGAAATTTTGGTAATATTTTGATAAAATTTGGTAGAGATTTTTGTAAATTCAGATTACCGCCATCAAATTTCAAGATTTTGGGTGCTTTAGAGGTTTTTGATGGTGCTTGCTCAGATTCCAACCATTTTTAACAGTCCAAACAATTTTTCCGAGCAATTCCTCCACCTCAGAGATTTTTGTAAATCCAGATTACAACCATCAAATTTCAAAATTCTTAAGTGTCCTATAAATTTTTGACGATGATGAATCCATTTCCATTATCAAAAACATAATTCAAACAATACAAAATTTTATAAAATATTTTTATTCAATTTCCAACCAGTTTTAATTTTCCAAACAATTCCTCTGTCTTAATAGACAAGGGCCAAACTGAATGCACTTACACTAATCCACTAGTTTAATATTACATTATTGGTGTTGGTTTATTAGGTTGTCCCAATCTTCCACGCAAACCTACAATAAAATGTGTTATTGTTTCATGGATATAAAACCATTGCATTTTAAGTGCTTTCAAACGATAATATAATTTAATATTTAAGTCCCCATTTTAAAATTAAAATTATATTGGGCAGCTAAGTGGATGTATAGTTCATTTAATTATTATAATCATTGTACACCACCAAAATTGATTTTTATATAGTTGAATGAATCATGGATTTATGAATTGAAGATATGATTTGTTCTTTTCCGTCAATCATTTTCACATTTTTTTTTAAATATTTAAAATAATATTTCAATAATTTAATTAAATATTAAAATAAAGTAATTTATTATTATTTATTAAATATATGTTTATATTTTAATAAATAATATTAATAATAATATGTATCATTATGAATATTTATATAATATAAAAATAAATAAATAATATAAATATTATTTAAAAAAAATAAAGTTTTTTTTAAATAATATTATATTTAGAATAATGATATATTTTATACTTTCCAACCATTCAATTTAATTACATATATACCCAAATTGTTGTTGGTTTAAAACAACATATATATACTACATGACTTTAAACAATGATAAGGTAAATAAGGAATGAGTAACCATGTTGTTCGTTTCCCATTATGGACTACAATCTCATTTGGTACTTATGTGATTGATGTATGAGTCACTCATTATTGCCTTTGGGTTGGGTTTTTTATTTATTTATTATTTCTTAAAAAAAAAATAATATATTTTGTATAATGTGAGTATGAGTTATCATATTATTTTGTTTTTTGTTTTTGTTTTTTTAATGCCGGAAAAATTTATTAAACTTAATTATGTTAAACCAACAGTGAGGATAACTATCTTTGGCTACAATTCGCGGATGTTGGTTGACTCATCATTGTTAGCAAGGAAAACCACGCTACCTGGAATAGCAGTAGTCTATAACGCGACTTTTTGAAACCTTTTTCGGCGGATTTTTCCGGTCAAAATCCGGCAGCAATTCATTGGAATCCCAAGTTTGATAGCTAGTTTCTGCACAATCAATGGCTCCCAGGGGGTTTTCAGGGCGCTGAATCCAAATATGCAGTTAAAAAACCATTTTAACTGCTAAAAATCAAGATTTAACCTCATTTCTTCTGCCGGATTCCGTCACCGGAATCTCCAAAAAGTCGCATTATAGACAACTCCCCTGGAATAACCCCTCAGGTGGTCCTCAAGGGAGCAGGCTCTCACTCCTGTGAGATGCCTCTCACTCCTGTCAGATGCCTTTGGGTCATGCGTTGTTAACCTGTTTCCTTACATCCAAGGGAGACGAGCTCTTAGCCAAACAGAAGCAGTATTAGGGCATACTCCAAGGCCAATCATATTATTTTGTTATTTCATAGTATTTTTTTTAAATTAACTAATTTAGTAAAAAAATTTAATTTGATATAGAAATATAATTTTAACAATTACAAAAAATCAAATATTGAAATCAAAAATTAATTTTAAACATAAATATTTTTTTAGTTAATACAAAATATATATATATTTTAAATTCCACCAAAAAAAATTTTAAGATTCACGAGAATAATTGCCACACAATTACAATACCATTTGAATGCCCTCACTAATAGCCGTCATGGAAGGCTTGTGAAGCAAAAGAAAAGTTGCCTCCTTTGTGATAAACACACACCATCTCAACTACCATATTCAGAAATGGATGACCAACACCCGTGAATTGCTTGCAAGCAACCGCTCGCCTAATTCCATACCCCGTTCTGTAGTTGACGGCGTTGAGTCAAAGGAACGTGACGACGGCAGGCGAGCTTCCAATCTTGACCGTCGACCTATTCTGCGTGTGTTTATCACACTCATCGCCGACGACAACGACGACGACCGTCGCCAGTTTTTGACGCTTCACACGTGTCCCTTACTACAATATTTTTCCGTATAATATAGATTCACACGTGTCAAGAGCGTAAAATACTGAAACTTCATTTTGGTATATACTTAAAATTGGTATTTAATAAGATTCACACGTGTCAAGAGGGTAAAATACTGCAACTTCATTTTGGTATATACTTTAAAATTGGTATCATTGAAATTAGGTTAATAATAGTGGTGTTATGATGTGTGACCTACCCTGCATGAATGATTGCCTTTTCTTTTTCTAAATATGAAGTCAAAAGGTGAACCACATCATCATCCACCACCTTTATTCCAATCCCATAACCCCACCTTTATTGAATGAATCTACACCACTCTTTGGATTCTCCATTATTGACAACTTGACAATTATGTCATTATTACCAAGGAACCAAATGGGTCCCACAAGGGTCCCATGAGACCTCATGACTCACCTAAAATATGAAGTCTAAGAGGTGTTTCTAGTTCCTAAATCTTCACTCCAACTTTGCACTTAGATTAGATTTATGTAAAGCATAAACATGCACCTAATTGGTTAGATGAAACAATAATATATTTCCTTATGACCCCAACTCACTTTGGAATTTGGTGACCAAATAGTGACACCTCTCCTTAAAAGTGATTTTAATTATTATATGTTTAGGTAAAACACACACACTTGCATGTATGAGGGACTAAATTTATGAAAATATTAATATTAATTTTTTAAGAATTTTTTTTGTTTTTTATTAAATTAATTAATTAAGATTTCAATTATATTATATATAAAATTAAATTATTAAATATATGAAAATTTTTATTTTTCATTATTTTATATACATATTTTTATACTATTTAATATAAATAAATATTATTTATAGATAATTAATGGAAATTCTAGAAATTTTATTAATATATATATTTTTAAATATTTTTATTAATATATTTTGAATGAATATTAAAAACAATACCAAAATAGTAAACAAAAACTCTATGGATTTTTATTTTCAAAAGTATAATATAAATTAAATAATAATGATGATATTAAGAGATTAATAAATTATAAAAAAATTACTAATTAATATCATGATTCACTTTTATGTTTATGAGGTTTTAGATAGATGGTGATCGGATGTTTTGTTAAGGCATTCTTTAATGTGAAATCACTTATTCAATTCAGCGCCTTGATCAAAATGATATATTAGGCATAATAAAAATATAATCATACCAAATTTATAAAAAAAAAAAATTATCATTATCCATTTTTTCATTCAAATAATTAGAGTCAATGTATTTAATATTAGTGAAATAAAATGATATAACTAGATTATGGTTGCAAATTATTTAGTTTAATCTTCATCGATGCCATAATTTATTATAAAAATTTCTAATTATTCATATGTTCTTCAATTCTATTTATATGATTAAATTTTTCTTTTTACCATGACAATGCATCCAAGCCCCTGTGATCATTTTGAGTATGGATGTTTGGCAATTCTATGCCATCAAAATGATGTAAGTAAATGCCATTTGTTTAATGATGTGATAAGTATAGGTCAAATATCAATTACAACTTTCAATTAAAAAAAATAAAAAAATTATTTATGAATTGTTTAAAAGTATTAAAAAATTATCTATAAATGATCTAAGAGTGTAGAGTTAGTCATCAATTTCCAACTTTTCCTTAAAAATTAAATTAAAAAGAAGTTTACTTATGAATTGTCTAAAAGTGTAGAACTAATCATCAACTTAAAAAATGTTAATATGAGATATACATTATAATTGACATTTAAGTTAATATGAGATATACATTATAATGGACATTTAAGTGTAAATCACAAATTAGTGTTGTGTCATAAATACAAAGATTTTCGATATTGTGACTTAATCACTCAGTTTTAATGTTTAATTATATTAATATTATCACATGATTTTTATACTACACTCTTGTCATATATATAAAAAAAATCACCTACACTCTTGTCATATATATAAAATTTAAATTAGTGTATAAGTATTAGTCTATATAATGACATCGAAGATAGTTACATACACAATTAAAACAGTTGTAACAAATTGTTCAAAATATCTTTATGTTTTTTATTAAAAAAATTCAAAATATTTTAGCTCAAAAATTTGGAAAAAAATTATTTTCCCATATAACCTTGCTTAATTTTGACATTAAAAAAAAAAAAAAACATACTTTATATCATTTAAAAAATATGAAAATAAATAAATAATATATATTTCTTTAACCTACTTATTTACACTTTATGATTGATAATATAAATTATAATATAAGTTATAATATATATATATATATAATTATATATATATATAAAATTTAAATTATGATTTTTATGTATTTTTCTTTCTAGTAATATTTTAAGAAAATTCCCAGAATGCGGGTGGCAGACGAGCAATCAATGCAGATATGTCGTCGGACAAGCAGGTGGCCGAACGACATGGTAACCTGCGCTTTCCCCTGTGGGAATTTAAGGCAAGTCTCTGCCCCTTGGATGGCACCATCAACCCGTTGTGCGGATCAAGACATCCCTTGCAAGCATAAGAATATGGAGCCAAGCCCTCTGCAATTCTCCATTCGGCCTCTGAGTTGCTCTTGCCACCCTGCCGCAGCAAAGCCAAGCCTTCGCACCGCAACAGGTAGACGTTGCAGACTCCTCTATTGCGTCGATCGGGCAATGGTCGCCACTTCTCTCGTTCCATTCATTGCACCCTGCAAATTGAGGTCTTGGCCCCTGACTTGATTCCCCTTGTTTTTCCCAATTTCTCTTCTGTTGTTCTCGCCCCACTCCCTACCACTTTGGTTCAACTCTTGTTGCAACTTCCAACTTAGAGAAACATGTGTCGACGCCATTGCATGCACTGCAGGCGAGGTGGTAGTCATGGCAGTGCCATCCGCCCCATGTCATTGCCTCCATCTGTTTTGACTTCCCCTTCAGCCTCCTCGCCCCCGAGCCCCTCCTCTTCCCGCTTCCATGGCAGATATCCAAATACTCGTAGCAGCAGAGGACGAGCTTGCTCCCGTGAGATTCGAAGGACTGATGGAGCCACCCAGCACACCAATCTCATTGCTACTTCTCAACAGGCTCAATTTTGTTTTCTCTGCTCCATGGACAGACCGTTAATCATTGCTACCGTCTCGGTGGACTTTAGGGAGGTAGCTGGCTCGTGCGTTGATTAAGACCACAACCCTGAGATGAACCAGGTCCCTCCTCCGCACGTCAATATTCAGTGGGAGCCGAGCTCCAGCTACCTGCAGAAAGCCGTGGACCATCCGTCCAGCAGCAGACAGAAGATGTCGAGAGGTAACGCCACCAACAAAGACAAAGGCATACAGGTGGAAGAATGAGAGCCACAGGACACCACAGGTGGCAGGCAGGTAGAGGAAACTAACTTAGGAGAGTATGGCTGGTGTCTAATCATGGAAGAGAAGCCACCGTCCTAAGACACCTCAGCTGCATGCCACAGGTCACGTGTCAAGCTCAGGTTCTGGGTTTTGTTTTTTTCGTTTTACAGTGGTTAATTTTAGACAGCTTTTTTGAATCTTACATTGGTCAATTTTGGTAGTAAATTTTGAGTTCTAGAATTGTAGCCTCTGCGTGGGCAGAATGAACCTATCTTTATCTCGTTCTCACACTGGTTTCCCCATCTAAGGCAGTCTCGATTTTAAATCTTGTTGTTTAAAATAGTCATATGGCTGACCTAGACCTGCAAAGGCCGGAGCCTCATTGTACATTATGTTTTCATAAATAAATTTAGTTTTACCGAGAAAAATAAAATATTTTAAAAAAATTAAAAAAAAAATCAAATATTCATAAATAATATTCCCAATAAATTTTTAACTTCAAATTAATATATTAATATATATCATTTTAAAAAATTCAAATTAAATACTTCCCCACATAAATTAACTAAATTACTAAATAACATTAACGACACTTAAAAAACTAACCCTTAAATTTTCCAATATATATTTGTTATATCAATTCATTTATATTTAAATTAATATATCACTTATATTTTATAATTATTAATATCATTAACTATATATACATATATAAAATAATAAAAACTATTTCCAACACTACGTATTATAGCTTGTGTTAATATCAAGTAACTTTAACGTTATTAAATAACTTTACTGTTATTTTTCTCTCTCATTACTGCCCGGCATGTTATATCGTGTTATATCGAACCCATGTCAGACCGTATTTACTTTACAATAAAGTTGAAAATAAAGCTTTTCTTCTTTCTACCTTACATTTCACGTGTTTATTAGAATCCAATCTCTTAGCGTGCTTATTTTTAATACAATAGATCGTACCTTGCACTACCCTTACATTTCACGTGACATGCATTTAAATTTCACGCTCTTACTTTTCACATGATTTACACTGAAATGTCACTTCTTATTTTACATTTTTATAAGTAATTAAAAAAAAAACAAAACCATTTATTTTAATATTTTTATAGGCTTATAAATATTTTCATTTTAATTATAAAAATAATTAATATTTAATTATTTTTAAAATTAGTAATTATTAATTAAGTCATTATATTAAATTAATTATTAATTAATTTAATAATTATTTATTTATTTAAATTAACTAAATATTTGTAACATAGTTATGTATTCCTATTCCTGTCCCTTATCTAATTTATTTAAACGTTTCCCAGTGAAATATAACTGTTAGGAGGTCTAACCTCCAGTGAAATATAGACGTTTCCTGGTCAAATATAATTGTTATAGGTACCTGGGCAATTTTAGCCGTTATAGGTTCTACTCTGACTATTTAACATGCAGCCTGGACCTGATTCTTCTGATTCTTCAACTTGTCCTGACAATGAACGACACTGGTTGGTTCGAAACACGTCTTTTTTCCTTCACAGATCTATCATGTGATTTATGCCGAAAAACTTTTTCTCATAACTTGATATGGATCACAGAAACTTCAATTCAACAAATAAATTTTATCATTTAAAAAAATATATTTTTTTTAAAGCAATGAGTAGTATTTTAGATTAAAAGTAAAATCTAGATTCTAAATCAAAAGCTTTACAAAAATCAGTTTGCTGTGATATAACATTGTTTATATGAGTCCACAAAATATTAATTTTGTTTTTTTCAGTAACAAGAAACAAACATGTTCATATATCTACCTTATTCTATTATCAATCCTCTAATATGTTAGAAGTTGTGAACACTTTTGGTCAAAAAGGGAAATTAAATACATCTAGTGTTTTTGTCCCATAATGCATTGTCCAAAAAAAAGCCAATATGTATCCAATGTTACATACAAGAAAACAATATCTTGACATAGTATAAATCTATTACAAGACTATTCTTTTGTCACCGTGCAGCGAAATCATGATTTATGTTCGCAAGAAAATACTCACGAGTCTTGCGCCGCAAGTTAACTATATGATATCAATCTTCCCCAATCTAAGAATAACATGATTATAGAACTCAAAGAAATAGATTTGCCCCGTACCTTTGTTACAACCATCCTTAGATAAAGCATCTACAACTTCATTTTAATCCTTGTAGATGTGAGAAAAATTCCACCTTTGAAAACTACCTATCAACATATTTATGCACTTCATCCAATTTATGTGCATGCGTGGTTCCAGTGAAGACCGTTTCTGCAGTTAGTCTATCACCACCTTGGAATCTCTAAAAATATCAATAGACTCAATTGTTAACCATTTAGCACATAACTATACTCCCCATAATGCCTTAATCTCCGCAATGGGTATTGGTGCCCTCCCCACAATACCAGTTGAAGCGGAAATATGATCTTGGTTCAATAACAATGCACACCCACATCCACACAATTTATTGTGAGCCACCCCATTGAAGAAACCAGTTGGGAAACTTTTCCATACGTCCACCTTTTTAATCGTTGTCAGAGAAGTCTTTTTGGAAGCGAGACCAATTTTAGAGAAGTAAGCAACAATCTTCCCATAATTTGTTTGATATGACATCTTTTACTAACTATTCTATAATATAATCCTAACAATAGTATAAACTTGTAGTACATTAATCGAAGACAAAGCAGTTCAAATTATCTGAGAATTGAAGGTCCAACTTCAGGAGCTTCTTTTTGTTGTTCGACAACATTATGCTTACTTTGCATCTCTCATTCTACTACCCTTTTGGTCTTTTTCCTAGGTGGTTCCTCACTAGTGTTTAAGCCTTCTTGATTTCCCTTTGCTCCCTTACTGAAATATGCCTTCGCCTTTATCAATTTGATATCCAAGACAACCAATTTAAACTCCATGGAAACTTGCAATTTCTCAAATTTCTGTTGTAGTAGTTCATATTTTTTATCCAACAGTTTCAGATGAACCTTCATTTCCTTATCTTCCATGCCATTCTGCTGCCTCATGACCTTCAACATATTCTCCATAGCCTCTAACAATATTTCCAGTAGTTGATTCATCCTCTCACGCACTTGCTTAAGCGTTCTCAAGTCATTATCGACCATTAGAACTCTTTGAGGCAACACAACATGATGGACTATTATTTCAAGTTGCCCCATATCCCTCATTGGCACTTGCAATGTGATATCAAAATTACTCCTTTTATTGACAATGCTAACGAATGTTATCTCACTCCCCATTGCAAATCGCCACTAATAAATATTTCAAATAACAACCTATATGGAGAATGTGGGCATTTAAACCTTCTCTGGAGTGATTTTCTTGTCGGTTTGGGGTTGTAATTAACCTCACATATATCCACCACATTTCATCTGATAAACATTCAACTTTCTACCACTTGTCTTACCAAGTTGTGTCATGTTTTAGTTAGGTGTGAATGTCATTAAATTAAGGGTACTTCCCCATCAATCCCCATGTATATGGGGTATAATTTTGTTGCCATGTCACTCTCTTTTTTAAGAACGAATCGACTTCACTAGGAAGCTTAAATGTTGATGATTTTTGTTAATCCGTTGTTCAAATTTCATTCAACATAATTCACAACTTTGGACATCGTTTTGCTCGTATTTTTTGACGGGATAATTATTCTAACTAATCATAGCAAAGGTAAGTATTTTGTGGAGCTTTAGTCCTGCTCCATGATTCCCTAGCCCAAGGTTACTCCTTTGTCTGTTAGTGCATCAACCATAGAGTTCAAATCACGATACATGTGGTAAAATTCAATATCCTCGAAATGTTGAATTTGCAATACAATCCTTTGTAGAAAAGGGAAAGGGAGGTGCTATGGTTTCCGATGGCTTGACATACCTACTTGATCACAATCATTGAGTCACCAAAGACCAATAGCTTGTGGATTCGTCTTGATATAGTAGATTCTAGACCTTGCCATAAAGCTAAGTATTATGTTTGGTTGTTGGTTGAAGTACCCAAGTCCCATGTGAATTGTAACTCTTTTCGATCATTGGGGCATAAGATAACCCTTCCCACTTCTGTCAACCTAGATTTAAAGAGGAACAATTTATAACTTGTATAATTATATAAATTAAATAATTAGTAAATGTCCATAAACATCAATTCATAAGAAATATCAAAACACTTATTTCACTATGCATCATCTCATATTGTTAAAATTTAAAAAATCATAAAAATAGCACAGTCTAACCGAGAGACAAAATGATTTTTGGCATTTTTCTTGGCTAATTTTAACCAAAATCCAATATAGATTTTTAAATACTTGAGTTTAAGTTGTTTAATTTATGGAATTTTAATCAAAATCCAATAGAGATTTTTAAAAACTTGAGTTTAAGTTGTTTAATTTGTGGAATTCGAGTACCACAGGGGTTTTTCAAGGTCTAGAATCTAATTATGCATTCAAAAATGTATTTTATACAATAAAAAATCACAACATTGCTAGAAATTATATCACACGATTTCGAGACCATTTCATATAACTTTATTTTAAGTTATTATTAATATTAATTATAAAAAGAATTAATATATGAGTTAAATATATCTACATTTAAAAAAATATGTAACACCATTTTTAACCATGGAGATTCACCTCCACTTTATCATGGAGATTCTTAACCTTTAAATAGACTTTGTTACAATACCATGGCTTATCAATACTACATGTCCAAAAAACCATAACTCATTTTATATGACGCTTGTTTATATGACATTTTGTTTTAATTAATCAATTTAATTATTAAAAAAAAACAATAGTGACATAACTACTTTTATGATAAATTTCAACCTTTGATTAGTGACCACTGGAAAGAATATTTGAAAATATTCTATAGAGATTAAATCCCTGCCATCTATTTAAAAAAATTTGATAATTAAATTAAAATTCTGAAAGCCCTATTCCAAAATAAACACACTTATCAACATAATTACAAATATATTATTCATAAATATATATTTATATATTTTAAACTTTAAATTATATATTTTTAACTAGAATTTATAATATGTAAAATTCTAATTTCAAAGGCAAGTTATGTAGGTTTTCCTTCTGGGTATAAAGTTTAATGGTATTCAAGTTTTATATGTGGGTTAAAGATTAAATGTTTCTAGATATCACATGACATATTTTTTATAGCGTTAATGATATGAAATTGGAGGAGAACTTCTCCTTCTAAAAAAAATGATCGTTCTTTGATGCTTTGCAAGGAAAAATTGGTGTTATGATAAAAACATGTTTTCAAAGGTTTCTTCAAGGACCATGAATTAGTTTTTCATGTAAACTTAAAACATAAGCAACATCTCATCATTTAACTCATACAGGCATTCATGAGGAGTAACAACAAAGAATTTGGTGATGGATTTCACCCCTCCTGGGCTACATCTCTAGGCCTGCCAACATAGTTAGTCTACTCCATATATTTAGTGAAAAAGAGTACATAAAGTATGTTGATAAAACAAGTGGCTAGTTTCCTCTTTTAAGGAAACGTTCTTCTACAAAATATTCTCACTATAAACAACATGACAACCTACAATTAGTCATGAAATCATCAGCAATAAAAGGTGTATCCTACAAAGACCCAATACTCCATCTGAAAATGAACATACATGAGCATACAAGTACTTCAATTCCAGATTGAGGTACAAAAAGAAAGCTTTCCTCAACAAGACATAGTGAGAAAAGACAAAATGAGTTGCACCCTACAAGTAACAACTGCTGCAATAAACTTCCAAAGGTAAGAAAACCCCTACAAGGCTTTCTCCATGCTCAAACACCTTTAAGAACTGCTCCAAAACATTGATTGATCCATACACCCATGAACTTGAACCTGCAAAAAGTCTCTTCATATGTGTTCCAATCAGTAAATAGAGGTCACCATTGGATCCAAAATGTCCAAAAACCCCTATCTGAACTCTTCTTGAGCTCCAAAAGGCCAAATACTCACCAAGTTATGGCTCCAACAACCTCTGTCTTCCTCCTCTGTTATATGTCCTACAAACTAGATAGATTGTCTAACAGAGCTACAAATCTGCCCCGCTTTCTGCTGTGAAGGCGATAAATTTGCATGCCAAAGGTGCAATTTGTTGGACCTTTAAAACGCCCAATAACTCCAATGGGTGGAAAATTACGGCCACATGAGTCATGTGGTAGAGGGTCGGGGCTAACCGCCCACCCCCACTGGCCTAGACCCCTTAACTGTCGGGAAAATGGTCTTATCGGTGTGATATGGCTGGCGGGCAAGGCTAACTGCTCGCCCCCACCGCCAGAGCACCTGTCTACCTTGCGCCAGGGTTATATGAACTCCCATATGCCCAAGACCCAAGGCTTATCTCCACTCCCTCCGTCGATTGTGCTATGCCACGGTCTCGTGCAGGTCCTTGTGACCGGGGGCTATGAATGGTCTTAAACCCCTCTCTAGTTAACGCTACACTATGCCTTTGTCTGAGGTCTTTTGGAGTCTTTGTGACTAGGGGTTGGGCTGGTCCTCGAGCCCCAAAATCCTTTTGCGTCGTGGTCTAGTCATATGAATTGTAAGCGACCGGGGGTTGGGGTTGATCGCCTGACCCCTCCTCCCAATAAGTGTTGAGCTAAACTTTAAATGGAGTCATTGCCATATAGTGTTAAGAAACATTGTGAGGGCACAATGGTAAGGTGTTGGACTTGGTTGATGCAGGTCATGTGTTCAAACCTGGTTGAGGCTCTTTGACCCTTACCAAAAATTTAACTAGCCATAGGGTGCCACATGGCGGCCTCTGGTTGAGCCATGTGGCACGCCCTCATTGGTCCACCACAAACTAACCAACCAACTAGATTGATCCGACTCACCCAATATGAGTTTGCCACTTGGCAGATCCTCATTGGTTTGTACCTTCCCAGTCAACCTGATGATGTCAACAGTACGGTTGCCCAGTCAACAAACCTACTAACCTACTATTTTTTACTTGTTTCCCGAAAACTTCAGAACATCATAAAATTTTCATACAACATTGGATTGAGGTGAAACAAGTGTCATTCCAGTCAACAAACCTACTATTTTTTACTTGTTGCCCGAAAACTTCAGAACATCATAAAATTTTCATACAACATTGGATTGAGGTGAAACAAGTGTCATTTTTAGTCAGCAGTATGGTTGCCCAGTCAGCAAACCTGCTATTTTTAGTTGTTTCCCGAAAACTTAAGAACATCATAAATTTGTCCTACAACATCAGATTGAGGTGAAACAAGTGTCGTTGGATTTAGAACAATAAACAGTTCGACTTAACGTTGGTTTCGAAATATTATGGACACTTTCATTTTTTAGCTAAAATTTGATCATCGAATCAATTAATGATGATGAATAGATGTGTCTATTTTGGAATAAGGCTTCTAGAATTTTAATTTAACTATCAATAATTATAAGGTGGTTGGTAGGGATTTAATTTCTACAAAATATTTTAGAATATTCTTATTAGTAGTCACATACCATAGGTTGAGATTTATCTCAAAAGTAGTTATGTCATTTTTATATATTTTATTAAATTGATTAACTAAAAAATGCCATATGAACATGAATTATATTTTTCGAGCACCTGGTATTGATAAGCCATAATATTGCGCATCATAGACTACCAAAAGATTATTTTAGTGATGATATTTTATTTTCAAACAATGTTAATGTTATACATTAATATTTTGAAATTACATTAACACAAACTAAATTAACTACTTTAATCTTATATAGATTTGCACAATTATTTATATAATAAGATGATTTTTTTGAAAAAAATATATTTGGAAATATTGTTCTTTTCCAAAAATTCATCTCTTAATAACTTTAAATAATATAATTTTTTATGTTAAAAAATAATTTACCATTTTTAAATTTTCAAAAACTAATAAATTTACATTCAACAAATTTAAGCAAATTATTAAAACTAGTCTCCTTTAAATCAAATTAGGCATTGCCATTCCCACTTTTTGTTTGAGGTGGGAGGTTTCATAACTATTTATTTATTTATTTTTTATTTTTAAATATAATTTTGAATATAGTGATTCGCTGATAGTGTCTATTTTAATATTTTGACTTGGTAAAAATAAAATAAAAAGCATTTCTACTTGATCGAGTATAGTAGAGATGTTGTAATGTTTTATTTAACATTTTGACTCAATCAAAATAAAATAAAATAATCCAAGGGCCAAGAGAGACCATAACTCTTTTCACTCCAAAAGAGGTTTGCATCTCAAGAGATTTGATCCCTCTTGACACTTTGTAGATTGAGACTTAAATAGATCTAGGTTGGTTTAATTCCCCCTTTAAATACATTATATTATATAGGAATACCATAAGTCATTTTAAGTGGAAAACTTTTTTATAGTGAAGTTTTACCTCATAACACTATTCTAAATTCATTGTCTGCCACCTACACATGCCCAATATGGAAGTCTCTTCGTCATCGTTTCCTTTTGGCTAGCTCACGACCACATCTCCCCATTCGTGTACAACTCTTAGCCACACTCCCATGCTTCAACGTTTATTTTCACCAATATGTGAAAATGCTAGTTATTTTTTTAGGGTTATTTTTATTTTGTTTTATTTTTAATTTTATTTTGTCTGATTTAAGATTTACATTAAGTTACATTAATCTTTTTATTTAGTTTATTTTATTTATTTATTTTATATAATTAAATTTATTCAAAACGTTAAACGTTAGATTACAACATCTCTACCATAATAGGCTTTAGAGTGCATGTGGAGACAATAAAATTAATCATATTAATAACTAAACCAACCTAGACCCATCTCAACTCTCGATAGTTTGATCTTTCTCTTAGTAGATCCATAGTTAAGATAGAACTAGGTCAGTATAATAAAAAAATGACTTTTTCCTTCTTCTTTTTTAAATTTGATCAAATAAGTTAAAATTTAATTAAAATAATATTTAGTGACATATATTTAAAAGTAAATGTTCTTTGAAAATATGGTAATCTCGTAACACTTTTCTCATTTCTTTTCAAGTATAAAAATAAAATATTAAATAATCTCAATTAATATTTTTCCTTCTTAAAGTTAGACAAACCATATTAATCTTAATGAGTATTAATCACCCTATCAACATATATGGTTTTCTTTTTAAAATATAATATAAAATTATTTTCAATTAATTAAAAAATTATCTATATAAAATTAAAATAAAATATTATATATATAAATATATAAACAGTTTTATAAAACTATAAACAAATTATTTCAATTATTTTAAGTTAAATCAACAACCCTATATATTATAAATTTTTGTCCTTCTTAAAAAAAATCATTAATTTAATAAAAACTAAGTTAATGCAAAATACTAAAATATTATTCTATATACATTCCTACAATACATCTAAAAACACCTCATAACAAACAAGTGCTACATAATAGTTAGTCTTGATCCTAGTTCGAGATTCCAATTGTTTTCTATAATATTTTGAATTTAAATTGTTTGTATGGTAAGGCTTCATACTATATAGAACTGCAATTGATAATGTTTAAAAAATTAAAAAATACATTCCTTAGGGTTTAGGTCAATATGTGAATTGGAAAAGTCATCTTTGGTAAATGTCTAAATGCCAAATTATCTTATAGATTTTTATTTTTTTTAGTATTTTCTTTCTCAAAAAAATCTTTTTATTTGGTAATGTACAAAAAAAACATTATTATTATACATCACTAATTATTCCGAAACTAAAATCATGTTTAACTTTTGTAAGTGTTGGTAAAATATTCCATGAACATACTTATTGCATTCACTTAAGAAATAGTAAGAGATGATTCCATGTGACTTTAAAATTTATTATATAAAATAATAAAGTAAAATTTATTTCACATTAAGATTGCTTTGAATCACAACTTGAAATTGTAAAATAGATATATTATATATATAATTGACTAGATTTAATATTTTTTTAAAATAAAAATAAAAAATATAATTAAGCAAAATTTTTATAACAACAATAATATTTATCAAATTAGTGTTGTTAAATTATATATATATAATTTGTTACCATAAGTAAAAAAATGAGACTAAAAAATTGGTCATCGAAAATAAGCTATTTCCTTTGCATAACTAGAGGACTCCATTATATATACTACAACAACAACATTGAATTGAATTGATTGACCTGTAATTTGCATTTCACATATAAAAATAAAGTTGTAGTAATAAAAGAGACACATGTGTAATTCTATTTGATAGAGTTTGTCTTTTCTAGTGCTTCATTATTTGTATTCTCCTAGTTGTCACAACTATTTTTAATCCATATTGAGCCTCCTCCATTGCTACATAATGGATGTGAATGTCTTCTTCCAGTCTTAGGTTGAGTTTGGTTTTGTAATTGTGTTTGACTCGAGCATTGTAGTAATTGCCACATTCACCTTATTGGAAATCAATTACATAGACTAACTACCATCCTGAAACATGAGACTAACCACACATCAAAGTAATAGTAAGAGTTTAGAAATTTACTAATGACTAATATGAAACTAACCATAGAAATTAACTCACGACTATAAATTTAGTGTAACTAAAAACTTTATAGCTTTAAAAATAAATAGATTTAATTATTTTTAAAATATAATAAATTTCAAGCTATAATGTAAAATTATAGAATTTTTGGTAAATATTTTTGGTCAAATTCAATCTAATATGAGTTTAACCAAAAACCTTATATAATATCTACTGCTACAGAGATAATAAAATATATTGACCTCCCCATAGATTAATTATAACACAAGTATTCTTGTATACACATCTACAAACATCTCAATAAATAAAATATATTTATTTTTGCCATAAATTAATTATCGTATTAAATAACCATTCTAATCCATTTTAACTCCATATCTATCTACCAAACACCAAGATGATCAAATCTTTTTTCACTCTAAAAGAGATGTTATCTAAACAAATCGATGGCTCTCTACCCTTATTCACATCAAGGAGTAACACCGGATCAACATCTATCTCAATAAATAAAACATATTTATTTTTACCATAAATTAATTATCGTATTAAATAACCATTCTAATTCATTTTAACTCCATATCTATCTACCAAACACCAAGATGATCAATTTTTTTTTTCACTCTAAAAGGGATGTGTATCTCAAAAATTTGATGGCCCTCTACCCTTGATTCACATCAATGAGTGACACCCGATCAACATCTAGCTCAATAAATAAAATATATTTATTTTTACCATAAATTAATTATCGTATTAAATAACAATTCTAATCTATTTTAACTCCATATCTATCAACCATACCAAACCATACCAAACACCAAGATGATCAAATCTTTTTTCACTGTAAAAGAGATTTGTATCTCAAAAATTTGATGGCTCTCTACCCTTAATTCACATGAAGAAATAGCTTAACAAAACAACCAATCACTATCTATCCAAAATCTGTAAACTATAAATTTATTAATTATAATAATAAATTTAGTTTAATTAATTATATATTTATATAATTTGACTCAATTAAAAAAATATATTCAGATTCCTCTCGCCACTTTATTAATTATAATTATAAATTTAATTTAATTATATTTTAATGTACATGTGTATTGAATTGAATTTGTAAAAAAAATCTCTCTCCATAATTTTTTTTATATCTAAAATATAAACTACACTAAAATAGTTCAAACGCATCGATAATAATATTTTTTTTACTGTGATTTTCTTCCAAAATATTATTAATAATATTATGCATAAAAAAACTTACCTAACAAATAATAATGACATTTTAACATATTTGAGAGCATACCAATGAATTTAAATAGACGATTTTCCTTCAAAAAAAAATTATAAATCAGAATTTCATACGCGCTTATCACGCATACATCATTTACTGAAAAAATAAATAAAAGAAAATACACACGGATACAATACGTAAAGCATTTTCTTAAAAGGATTTAATTTTCCCCTGTGACTTCTTATCTACCTGTCGATTCCTAACCCAGACATCCAACCGCGGTGGCGCGCCGGCCGGAGACCAAAGATGCGGGGACGCTTTATTTCAACAGAAAACCCGTGACGCCTATAAGGCATCGGCCCAGCTTCTTCTGGGGGATTTTATTAAACGAAAAAATTCCCCAGAGGAGGCCGAGGAAGCCCATATTCGCCTTCTCAGGGATTAAAAAACATGCGTATATATATATATATATACACTCTGATTACATATGTATTCGCGTTTATTCATCCATGATTGCGTGCTCTATGATATGCACACGTATCAGCAATCAGACTGAGGCGTGACGCATTTGCCATTCTGCAATCGTGTATTCACAGACAGATCTGTGTGGATATCATAGGCAGAGGATTGTGTATTTACGGCCGGATCTGTGTGAACATCACAGGCATATGATTGTGTAATCACAGCCGGACCTGTGCGAACATCACAGGCAGGTATTCATCAAATTTCGCTATTTGGGGTTTTTGAAACGTTTAATTGGCTGAATTGTTTAAATATGACGGCGAATTTTGGTCGGTGGGAAGCCGATCCTTTTTTCTCAGCTGCCGAGGATGTGCAAGACTCCGCTGACAGGTTTGTATCGGATTCCTTCACACTTTTCAGAGAGTTCCGATTTCTGTTTGAAACATGGGGTTTGTAAATCTATCTCAGGGATTCGAACCCGTGACCTCCCTGGACCATAGGTTCTCTTTCCCTAGTATCAATCAAAATTTATAGTTGGGTTTGATTCAAAATGAATTTAATCGGAGTTTCGATCAAAGATGTCATTTGCGTGATTGAATTAGAAAGAATTAATCGGAGATTCGATCAAAGATGTCATTTGCGTGATTGAATTAGAAAATGTTTTTGATATATTTATATGTGGTGGTTTGATACTTTTTTAATGTGATGTGATATAGGTTGGAATCCGCATACAGAAGCTGGGTGTCTGCTCGGAATGCGACAGACACAGATCCAAGTTACGGTGAGAATTTGGACAATTCAGTTGATATTCTGAGACGGGAGCTACAGACCGCCCTTGGCACTGCCAAATGGCAGGTAAATCTCTCATTCAGTTCGTTGTTTTTTCTTAGGTCCAGTTTCGTTTATGTTTTTGAAGTTTCTTGAATAAACACGCCCAGAGGTCTGGCCCTCCACCACATAGCAAGGACTTCGTTTGGCTCAGGGGTTAGTCTGAGAGGAGTTTATTCGTCCAAAATCGTATGGGACTTGCACCTGACCTTTAAGTTATTTATTCCACCAACAAAGTTCCCTGGTCTCATCCAAAACATGCCATTTGGGTGGCGCTGACCACAACAAGATTGGAACCCGCCGGCCTAATTCTCTGTGGATCGTAAACCGAAGACCTGCGATTAATCTTCAAGGTATGAGTGTTATTTATTCCACCACCCAAATTGCCTGGCCTCAAGTTAAACATGTCATTTGGGTGGGGCAAGCCACAACAATAATGGAACTCATCAGGTTAATACTCTGGATTTTACCATCGAGCCAACGTCTCGTTGGTTCAAATGGCCCGGTTTAATAGATAGGCTGTACATTCCAGTTATAATTGGCATTTAACCTGAAACTGGATCCAGTTAAAAACTGGTAAATGGGTCATAAAATTATACCCTCAGGTTTAACCCTGATCTCGGAAGGACAAAAAAATGCAAGAAAAAAGATCCTAAAATCCGTGGAACCTTTTCTCGAACTATTCTTACAGACTTGAACTTTCCAAATCTCCTTCCCCTACGCCTCCCATCTCCCTCCCCTGATCTCGGAAGGACCAAAAATGCAAGGAAAAAAATCCTAAAATCCGTGGAACCTTTTCTTGAGCCTTTCTCAGACTTTAACTTTCCAAATCTCCTTCACCTTCCCCTCCCTTCTACCTCCGAATTTACTTAACTTTCTGAACCTGGAAACTTTACTTAACTTTCTGAACCTGATAACTTTTGTCCTGATGAACACGTGCAGGACTTTTCCTTTCTCCAATGCAGTCGCTTACTTTGTTCATGACCAAGCTCTTATTGTAGTATTTGCTAACTGTGCACCATTTTTGTGTGCAAGGTTCTGTGCAGCATCAATAGATTTTGTTGAAAATTTCCTCTTCTTTACTGTATTTTATTTTGGGCCATTCTATTTCGTATTCAGTCTCAGCCTCTGTAACAGATGACTTTCGAATCTACTTAAGTTTCAATAAAATAGCAGGTGCATGTACTCTTTTTTTTTTTGAATATGTTCAGATATTGATTAGGCTTGTGCTGTGTTGGAAACAGCTGGATGAGTTTGAAAGGGCTGTAAAGTCAAGTTACCCGGGGAGAGATGTAGATGCAAGTGACAGGCATAAACAGTTTGTTATGGCCATCCAGAGTCAACTATGTGGCATAGAAAAAGCCATGAGTGATTCAGTTATTGATGAAGGCAAGAAACGTCTCCGATGGGTACAACTTGATGATCACGAGAAGGATGATTTGGCCTTGTTTCTTTGTGGACCCTGCGAGAATAACAACTCTTTGGAACAACAGCATGTTAACGCAACAGCAGAAATGGTGGACTGGAGACTTGAGGACGCACACATGTTGAATAGGAGTGACTTAAGAGATATTTGTCATGCTGAAAGTGACTGTGGTCCTGATGTCAATGGTTATAAAGAAACCATTTTGATCAACAAGGACTCCAAGTTTGTAGTACAATTGGCTGAACAAAATGTTGCTGACAGTCAGGATGATTGGCATACTGGAGCTACTATAGACAGAAAAAGTGGGCACAGGAGAAGTTCAAGTGATGGAGCTGTCCTTGGTTCTTGGAAAATTGTAATTGCTGATGAAAACGATGAAAAAGAAATTATTGAATCCCAATCAAAAGAATCTCCGACTAGATTGAATTTGTGGGATTTGACAAACAAGCTGGGATTGGCAGCCAAGTTAAAGTGGTCCAAGAGTGGCCTAAAGAGGTGGAAGGATAGTGTTCATTGTCATCTTGGTAATGAGTATATTACGGACCTGGTAAGTTTTGACTTTTAGTTAATTATTTATCATAGTTTATATAAGACTTGAGTAGCTTTAGAAGACTATAATACATAGAATATTGTTACTGGATTCAAACTCATATTTTGCATCGTGTTAGTGAGGGAGTATATACTATTGTGCCGTTGTTTTGAGGACAGTGTGATGTTACGTTGAAGTATTGTTGTGTGTGTGAGAGAGAGAGAGAGAGAGAGACAGAGAGAGAGAGATTGAGAGAGAGCCAGAGAGATCTGACACAGGAATGTTTTCTCCATTGTATCAGGGTATGAATTCATGGTTGAGAGGTAACAAGAAAATAACTAATGGGGAGTGTGATTCTTACGACAACATTCTCAATCATAAACAATCGTGTGGCTGGGCTGGAGCACTTCAAAGGAAGGTGCAGAGGTCTCAGTACTGCATCCAGTACAGTCACCCCTTACAAATAACTTGGATGCTTATTATAATGCTCTGTCTAGTAGGTATGTACTAATTTCAGATGACATTGTTGTCTAAGTATTAGGCAATGCAGGGATTTTATTATTGAAAAGAATATACAGTTTTTCATGTCTTCTGATTTATATTACCATGCAGTTGCTTTTGATAATGGATTGAATTTTTTTATTAGTATGATAGTTTGAAAATGGGTGTGCATAATCAAGGGGCTGAGCAGCTCAATTCATATTGCCATTCTTGCAAGAGTCTTCTCTCGAAGCCATCCCTTCAACTATATAGAGAAGTTTTAGTACATGGAAAATGTTATAGTTAAATTGAGTAATATTCAATTTTTTCGGGAAAGAGAGATGAAGAACCTGAGAAACGCTGTGTTTTTACAATATTTTGAAGAATTGCACCAAGTTACTTTTGAATATTAAAAGTCACTGTCTACATCACTGTATTTGCCTTGAGAATATCTAGTTAATCTTTTGTGCCAATCTTCCATGGCATCTTCTGGTTCACCATAGGAAAGTGTTATTTTTTAACTGTATTTGTTGTTTGTGGCTATAATTTTAACATACAAAAATATAAAACGAATTAAGGTAACATCAGAAGATTGTTGGTGTCTTAGCAACCTTGAAAATGAAAACGTAGTGTTCGTTTTGGTTGAATTGTGCAGTGAAGTATGATGAAAGCGACAATAAGATATTTCAAATACTGATAGTAATATCAATTTATCAGAACTAATATAATTATAATATAAGACATTGGAGTATTGACAGTTTTCAAGGAACTTATTTTTTCTCGAAAGCCCTAAATATTTTGTGACATGTCATATACATGTTCAATTTCCGAGAGATTTGATAGGCTGGTAGTTCAAATGATAGGGCTAGCAATTATACTATATGGTGAGAATTACAAATAAAGAGTCCAGTAGGCATTTTTGATGTAAGTTGCAAGGTAACGATAATGTCAATTTGAAGCATAGAGGAATGTGTTTGCATCCATATATTTCTATGCAAATATGTTCCTATTTGCCTGTCGGATGACGCCTATTGTTGATTTGTCTTGGGTCCACATCAACATTGATAAGTCAAATTTTAACCCAGGTTGACTTCAATCAACTTGGGGTCTGGACATCTCAACTAGAAAAGACTTAACCTTGACAAAGTTGACTTGACCAAGAGAGACTTTTATTAGCATGAAGTCCAACTGTCCTGAGTAGAGGTTGCTTTTTCTAATGAAAATGAGTTTTTTGTAACTGAAATATATATATTTTTAACTGATTAACAACCTTGTTGTATAATTGTAACCCTTAAATGCAAACTAGATAATTATAATGTTATGATTCAAGTAGGGGACAATTGGAATTGTAATGCATGGTTGATTTGAATGTTCCTCTTAGAAACTTGTAAGCTAAGAGGAGCCTGAGCTTGTAATTGTACATCATATTGTTCAAATGCAGAGTGGGTTAGAGTATTTACACCTCCGTAGACTTTAGCAGTCATTGCTGTACAGAGGGGGTCCCTTGTCCCACAAACAAGTGGTTCTCATACACCATTTTGTGCCTGGCTTGGCTGTGACCTTAAAGTTAGATTATTATTATCATTATTATTGTTAATTTTAGCTTTTCCTTGTTTTCTTTCTATGGATTTCTTCCAAATTTTATTGATTGATATAAGAACATATATTAAGAACACACACACACCCTATATTGTGAATTGATTCAACTCCCAAGGTTGGATACTAGATTTCTGTATTAGAGCCAATCCTGATATTGAGGTTGGATTTGGTCCCACAAACAAGTGGTTCTCAATGCTCATACACCATTTTGTGCCTGGCTTGGCTGTGACCTTAAAATTAGATTATTATTATCATTATTATTGTTAATTTGAGCTTTTCCTTGTTTTCTTTCTATGGATTTCTTCCAAATTTTATTGATTGATATAAGAACATATATTAAGAACACACACACACACCCTATATTGTGAATTGATTCAACTCCCAAGGTTGGATACTAGATTTCTGTATTAGAGCCAATCCTGATATTGAGGTTGGATTTGGTCTATTTTGGTATTGAAATAAATTGGTACCAGATAGTGAATCTTTCAGTATTACAGCAGGCTCAAAACTGAAGAACTTTGCAACACTATGACGTAAACTGTTTAGATGAGAAGCCAGTACTATGTGACTGGAGAGAAACCTAAATTTTAGGGGAAGGCAACATCAGTGTGCTGACCTTGGAAACATGGTTGAATGCTAACATATGCCTTGTAAGGAGAACAAAAACATTGAAAGCTAAGCCTTTTGATTCCAGCAAACTTCCATACATCTGTAATCTATGGTTGAAGATAAACTCAACATATTACCGCACTTTATGCTGTTAAATTCAAGCAGTAATGTGACTGTTAGTTTTGGAAGTGGTTCTTCAAGCCTCAAGCAATATAGCAACTTTTGTTTCATTTTCTAGCTCATCATCACATTCCTGCGGACTATAGAAGTCATATTGATTGTGGAAAAACGTTTCAAAGTTGAGGCCAAAGTCAACATTCTGCTTTTCAGTGGAGAGTGCAATAAGTTAAACAAAATCTTGAGAGAACTCAAAGCATATCTCCATACTCAAAGAAATTATATTTTTCCAAATTCAAGATTACAAGAACTACCTTGTGGTGGGATAAAGGCAATAAAAGGGCAATGTTGAGACATCAGGGGCTGACATCTAGTAGAAATCCAAGTTTATTGGTGCAGACAAGTTGACAGGGGAGCATGTCGACAAAGTTCAAACAGAAGAAAAGACAACCAAAATGAGAAGATTGCAATGGAATTGGTTGTGATGAAGAAAATTGTTGGTGTTTACAACTTTACATCTAGCAAAGAGACTAGCTAAGCCCTCACAAGTGCCAATAGTAGAAAAATTGAGCATGAAAAAAACTCATCAACATTGACAACAAACTAATTCTTTGAATACAAGGTGGTGGATTGGCTTTGGCTTATTAAGAAGATTGAGGCCTGGGCCCTGGATCTCAATCTGGGTTAACAGACTTCTATCTAGGGGAGGTGGATTAGTCCTGGTTGATTGTTGCTTGAAAGCATCCTGGTCTAAATAGACCTCGATTGCTGCTATCCTCCGACAACAGATCCTCAGAAGGCACCCGTTTGGTCAAATGGACATCCGTTGCAAAGTCTAAACTTTTAGCAGGTTGGGGCTTGGAAAATGTAGATTTGTTTAGCCAGTCTCCAGCAGCAAAATGTCTGAGGCCCCTTTTGAACAATAGATCCCTGTGGGGTAGGGCCATGAGGGACAAATATTATGCTGGAAATTCAATAATTGATTGGATCTGAGATCTAAGGAAGTCTGTTTCAATCTCCTCCATTGTTTGGAAGGCATTGGCTAATGCATTCCCCATTATTGGTAGTTGGATAACATGGAAGATTAGGAATGGGAAAAATATTAGAGTAGGACTAGATTCGTGGGCAGGCATTGGAGATACTTATAGACTCTCGGAAGGCACTATAGCTTCTCTTCATTAAGATGATGTTTTTTCCTTAGCCAGTGCTTGCGCTCAGCAAGCCCAAGAATGGGGCAGATGCAGTCTGCTTGTCTCATCCATGACCATCTATCCAATGAAGGCAAAGATCGCTTAATTTGGTAAAAAATTCCAACATCTGGAGAGTTAACAGCAAGTTAGGATACTGAGCACAGCTTGAAGCCTCTTTCAGTGGCGAAATTTGTTGGTGGTGGAAATATCTTTTGAAACACAATGGTCCAATAAAATGTAAGCTAGCCTTATGGCTGGCTCTCAACAATAAACTGCTTAGATGGGACAATGGAATGAAGAGGGGATGGATTAGACCTAGCAAGTGTTCTCTCTGCATATTTGAGGAGGAAACCATATATCACTTATTTATTACATGGCCTTTTTCTGTTCAGGTATGGTGTTTGGTAAAAACCACTTTTACTCCTACTGCTTCTTGGGATAAGAATTCTCTAGTGGGTTTGTCCTAGATTGGGTCTCAGACCAATCTGTTAGTGAGTTCCCAGTTTTCCTTACTTCTTTTGTTCATTCTGTTTGGTGGGTCTGGAACTTAGATATTTTTCAAGACAAAGTGATACCAGCCGAGGTTGTTATAGGGATTATTGATTCCACTTGCAAAGCATTCGAAACTGAAACAAAAAGCGAAAAAACTAGAATGCTAGTCATGCCAGCCATTGATCAGGAAATCCTGTGGGGATTCTTCGATGGTGCTAGCGAAGGAGCCCCCCAAATCTGCGGAGTTGGAGCAGTTTTAGACATAAATAAACATCATTATATGCACATCAGGTACTCCCCTGGTAGGGATTCAAAGTTCAAACAACAAAGTGGAGTTTACAGCACTTTGGACACTAATATATGTTGCAAATTTCAAGAATATGAAGAAGCTTCAGATCTTTGGAGGTTCAAAACTGGTGGTGGATGGGGGCTGTGATTGTATCAGCATTTTTGTGCCCTCTCTTGAACATATTTTACAGAACATAAAAGATAAAATGAGCTCATTGCAATGGTTGACATGCAAACTCAATATGAAGGCTGACCAACCATCCAAGGAAGCTGTGCAGTGTCAACCAGGCAGTTTGATATCTATGAATTTGTGGATGGCCATGGGACACTGGCCATGGAGTTTCAAATATTAGAGGCTTAGACCTCTATGGTTTATTTTGCTGTTTTTGTCATATACTGATTTTCAGTTTAGTCCTGAGATCCATTTTCTTTGGACAGACTTTATGAACAGACCTTATCGGGTCCTCATGAAGTATATTTTCTACTGAAATCATAAAGTTATTTATTTATTTATATTTTTATAATATTCTGGAAAATAAAAACTAATTCTTCAAATGAAGGATGACCTGGCTGAACAACTGCTTGATTGGAGGATTGGTTGTTTGGGATGACCATCCATGTTACGAAGACAGTGATATTGACTATTTTGACCCTAGAAACCAGGAAAATTTAATAGCAACGTTTCGTAAATGAGATAGCCTTACATAAGAATCTATATTCCTTGGGGTGGCTACATAAAGATGAAAATTTAAAAACGTCATTCTTAGTGTCCACTCATTTTGAAGTACCAAAATTCTTTAAAAGTTACAAAAAGTTCACTATTTTTACGGGCAGCTGCTTTAATTAAATTGCTTTGGAGATTTAAGCATGGTCTGCCCAGAAATATTTCCAGGCCACAAAAGCTTCTAGTTTAATATGATCACTCATTTGTTACCAATATTTCTTTCATAGAAGAGAATTTCATAAATGAGAATGTATGCATGCCCCCTGAAGTATTTCCAGACCAAAAAAAGCCTCTACGAGATTAATATGTTCACACTTCTGTCATGCATCTTCCTTTCAGGGAAAGAAAATTTCATATATGGAATGTGTGCTTCCGCTTTTCCATTTTCAAAGAGTTTTGATTATTTAATGAAAAAAATGATCATGAAAATTAAGAAAACTGAAGTTCGGTATCATAAAATAAGTGAAGAATTATGAAGATATGTAACATCCAAACAAAATTTCTATGCTTTTTTTTGCACAGTTATGTCCCAAGGAGCAAATGTTACTATTTTTTTGTCTGATCACATCTGTATGATTGTTGCTATAGGGGGAAAATTTGTCTTTCGTTGATCTCATTTTACTTGATCTATTCCAAACAGCCAGATTGAAACCCATTAATGTGGGACTAAATTTTATTTGCTCTTAAATAGAATTTGATAATTAAAAAATTTCTTGATTGAGAATTTTTTGCTTAATGGTTGCCCATTGTCCTAAATGTTTTATTGCATAAATTATCACTTATTAATGTCTTGCTTGCAATTTTGTTTCAGGTCTCTTCACATTTCTTGTAAACTAAAATGCCATTGGAGAAGGTGTCTTTCACAAATGACGGGATTCAATTATTGAATGGTTGCTTATTTTGGAGTGCAAGGTACTTCTTAGAGTTTGGAGTTTTATGCTATACATATTTTTTTGGTGTTTCCTCGTGGGGTATCATGATCTCGTCTTTTGATTACATATTATATTGTGATAAAATAGTTATGTTAACCATCATTTTTGAAACCTAAAAGTACAGTATTCCCAATCTTGTGATTATATTCAGTTTTAGCTATGCATGTCTAATTCACAACTTCTACCTAAATGCAAATCAAAACATGGTTCCGAAACCAAAGTGGTCAGAAATCTTTTGAAATGGTATAAAATGATTTCTGGTTATAGGAATCAATGTGCATTGTTGTTGGCTGTTTAAGACCTTATGTATGATTTGCAGTGTCACTGACATCTGCATTGGCATAGAATCAGCAAGGATCCTGAAAAACAAAAAAATCATAAAAGATTGGAAAATGTCAGTAAAAATTGGTTAAATACAAAATTATACATTCTATTTTCAATTTTTTTAACATCTAAAGCACCAACAACATCAAATAAATGCATTGCCACATAACTATGAAAACAGAACCAATATATTAGATGTATAAGATGTCTAGTGCTACATCACACATAAACAGTGAAGGCCTGAATCTTGAGTCTGCAACATCACTCATCAAAACTGAATCATGTCCTGAATCCTGATTCCTAACTCAACCTCAAAATATCAACAAAAATATGCTAAACGTATCTCATCATCACAAGTCATCTGCAATGAAATTAGATACATAAACTAGTGATTTCCTCTGCCCCTTTTTCCTTCCACCCTGACCTCATTTATGTTTTACCCAATATTAGGTAAAACATTAAAGGTAATGGCTTTTCCTCTAGGAGAAGAAGGCCTTGGGGCTAGTGTTGGAGTTTGATGTCCTCTAGAAGAAGTAGGATGTAGAGTCTGATGTCCTCTACTGGTGCCCATGTTACTGCTAATACAACTGTGGAAATTGATGTCCATACCTGCAAATACATCCATAGTTGAGAGAAATCAATCCCCGCTCCAAATAAACACAATGATGGCAAAGGAAAATGGTGTCCTCCTCTTCTTTGGCTCAGGCAAAACTGGTCTCCTCCTCCTTTGCTCTCCAAACCCTTGTTTCTATTTGCAAAAATGAATTTAAAAGAAACCCAGAAAAACCAATTAAAGCCTCTCTGTTTGCTGGCTGGTGGTTTTTTTGGATCATGTCACGATTTTATTGTGATTCTTTTGGCTCGGTAAAAAATCAGCCAATGGTAAAATTCTCGACTACGTGATTTTTTCATGATTTTCAAAACACTGATGATCTGTTCTATAGGTAATGATATCTAATGTTTCATATGAATAAACATTGAAGGTAGTGGCT
This sequence comes from Pinus taeda, assembly GCA_000404065.3. Classification (NCBI taxonomy): domain Eukaryota; kingdom Viridiplantae; phylum Streptophyta; class Pinopsida; order Pinales; family Pinaceae; genus Pinus; species Pinus taeda. Next base: position 120,534 of record APFE031603654.1, on the reverse strand, counting down.
TTTCCTCTAGGGGAAGAAGGCCTTGGGGCTAGCGTTGGACTTTGATGTCCTCTAGAAGAAGTAGGAGGTAGAGTCTGATGTCCTCTACTGGTGTCCATGTTACTGCTAATCCAACTGTGGAAATTGATGTCCATACCTGCAAATACATCCATGGTTGAGAGAAATCAATCCCCACTCCAAATAAACACAATGATGGCAAAGGAAAATGGTGTCCTCCTCTTCCTTGGCTCAGGCAAAACTGGTCTCCTCCTCATTTGCTCTCCAAACCCTTGTTTTTATTTGCAAAATGAATTTAAAAGAAACCCAGAAAAACCAATTAAAGCCTCTCTGTCTGCTGGCTGGTAGTTTTTTGGATCATGTCACGATTTTATTGTGATTTTTTTGGCTTGGTAAAAAATCAGCCAAGGGTAAAATTCTCGACTACGTGATTTTTTTCGTGATTTTCGAAACACTGACAGTCTGTTCTATAGGTAATGATATCTAATGTTTCATATGAATAAATATCCATACTTTTTGTTGGATTGATAAATCTTCTTTCCTTCTGGCTAAATCGAACTCATAAATTAATATTTTAGGTTTCCTACATATGTTTTGTATTTTTTTTTCCTGTTCCCCACTCTAAGTGACAGGATAGTTTTGTGAAAATGGATTATCTGTTCCATTCAAAATTTAGGGGAAATGAACCGTTCAATAACCATTTAAATATTTTTGTGTTAGAAATAACTACTGCTGGACCCTATAGCAGGTGCTCATAAAGTTATCTTCAGTAGTTTTGTATTGGTTAAAGATGTCGCCAGTTGCTCATTGGCAAGCTTATGGTACAATATTTCCCGCCACGGTATGATTATTAAGAAACAATCATTAGATGATTGCATTAATGTTCACTAATTGATATCTTGTTAATTTTTCATTGTTCACTATTCTTTCCTTTGTTGACTGCCGAAAAGAATTGGCTTTAAACTGCTGCTTTTTGTGCATCAACAAATTGGAATCGAATCAAATTGAGATGCACAGTCCCTGCAAATTATATTACCATGAAGATTTCACTTCTGATGCAAAGGCTACCATTGCACGATATCTTTGGTATTGTTCTGAAATTATTTCTCATTAAAGTTTTCTCTAGTTTAGATAGGATAATTAACTCGAAACTCTGTTTCTTTATGCAGAAGCTGGGGCAGTATGTACATTAATTTCATGGGGTGGTATCCTACCACTGGAATCAGTAGCCAGAGAGCAACAGATGAATTGTTCGCAGAGTGAGCAAATAAGAGATGTTTTACTTCACAGTTGTGATTAACTCTGTAACAGAGGTTACAGAGTTTTATTTCCACAGCACTTTGGGAGCAGAACCAAAGTTCTAGGAATGTGATTAACTCTGTAAGAGAGGCTACAGAGTTTTATCTCCACAGCACTTTGGGAGTAGAACCAAAGTTCTAGGAATGTAATTGTGATGATGCTATAACAAAAGTTGTGCCCATGTCTATCTGGCATATTCAAGAGTATGTGTCTTTGTCAACATTCATTTTTGACATATTTTTGTGTATTTTAATAGAAGGCTATTTAATAAAAGTCATTTTAAAATTTCGTGAATACTGATCCCTTTTGAAAATCATCTCCGAAATGGTAACGCATACCATGTATCCAGAAAAAAACCGTTTCTTCACATCTATTAAAGATAAAAAAAAAAAAAAAAACTAATTATCTTTCTGCTGCTTAACCTGTCTACTGACTTGCAGATGGCAAGAAAACTTTTAGATGGACCCGGAGCATGATAAGGCTTTTCAGTAACCAAAAGATGCATTGTGCTCGACTCGTGTATTGGTGCTCCTAAATATTCAACAAGTGTTTTGAGGTTGAGACATGTGCCTCTCAATATTCATTAGGAGCTATTTTTGAGTAGAAACAACATCCAGAGCAAATTATTTAGAATTGTTTTCTAATATTCATTGGGAGCTATTTTTAAGCAGGAACGACATCCCGTAGCAAATTTAGAATTGTTCTCTAATACCAAGTTAAATAAAATCAGGAGTTTTATACCTTGGTCCATGCATTCAACGATTTTTGGCACTTTATCTTGGCAATGAAACTGTCACTTCTGTACATCATCAACTGTTTCTGTTCCTTGATTCCTAATCCAAGATAAAAGAACATTACCACATGAAACGCGAGTATTGCTCGTAGTAGTTGATGATAATGTCTGGTTATATTAATCAACTGAGTATGGGATGTGGTTGATCCCAATATATTCAAAATATGAGCCACCACATGTGCTCATTTAAAGTTCAGTTTACTGCACCATCTTCTAAATATATTGTCCACTGTTTGGATAGAGTTGGGTGATAAATCTAAAGAAATTCGTTGCATATAAGCAGAAGAGGCCGTGGAGATATCTCTACTGAAAATCTCACTTTTTTTTACATTTATTTACGTCTGATGTTTTATTAACATGTGTAAAGGATCTATTTAGTTCTTTTCATTTTGCTGCATCCCTAGTCACAATAACAAAAATAATCAAAGATTGTTATAATGTAGTACCATGACTGCTGCAACCCCTTCTATTAATGTCAGAATTCTCTACCTTAAGCATTAACACATAACATGGAAATTAAACGAAATATAAAATGAAACACTACATGAACATGAAAAATTTGATTATAATTTTTTTTAATAATTTTGGAAACCAATGGCTAAGAGTTTCTAGTTTAGCTTGCTGTCAAATGATCCCAAAGCATGGAAAAGTAGAAGTATGCTAAAGTTTACTCTCGTTCATTCGTTGAAAAGTGAGTAGAAAAGGTAGGCTCGTTGAAAAATGATCGCAGCAATTTTCATGATAATTTTTTTTTGAAATGAATGGCTAAGAGTTTCAGTTTAGCTTGCTGTCAAATAATCCCAAAGCATGGAAAAGTGTGAGAGAAGCATTCTAAAGTCGACTCTTGTAGATTTGTCGAAAAGGTAGCCTTGTTGAAAAATGAGTGGGAAAGTAACATATGATCGCAGCAATTTTGATGATATTTTTTTTTTTTGAAATGAATGGCTAAGAGTTTCAGTTTAGCTTGCTGTCAACTAATCCCAAAGCATGGAAAAGTGTGAGAGAAGCATTCTAAAGTCGACTCTTGTAGATTTGTAGAAAAGGTAGCCATGTTGAAAAATGAGTGGAAAGTAACTTATGGTTGCTGCTTGATCACTATTATGTAGTAATTGATAAACAAATTTTAGAAAGTTTTATAATCACTTATTGATCCTACACAATCTCTCTAATCCTAAACAAAAAGTTGCAAGCATAACAATAATTCCACATTTTTAAATGCACTCTTAACAATTTACAACATTCACACCAATTGCTTTGTAAAAAATGTAATTGACACATCTTATGCTTTTGTACGATAAGCCTTTTTACAAAAATGAACCTTGAAAGTTCGGGGTAATATTGTGCACTAATATTGTCAGGGGGGTGAATAGTATTTCTCTCTTTCAATTGGTTAGGTGATATTTTTTAAACATTTAGATTATTCAGAGCATAAAACATAAACATCACGTCAGACCAATAGAGTTACAAGTATTGGCTCAAAAAGCTCAGTTATGTTATGTGTGATATACATACAACAACAATTTACCAGGTCAGCCTAGAAGGAAGTGAAACACTCCCCAAAACTTTTGAAGATGATTGCAAATCTATTCTGTAGAAGTCTTCAACCTCCCTTGCAATTAATTCAAACACAATGCCACAACCTTCGGATGTCACTGCTACTGTAACTTCCATTGTCACTCTTAGGCCATCACACCTCCCTGCTACTTCTCTGTTGCTACAAGCTTCACTGTTGTTACTGCTTCACAACTCCCTTTTCTACCACTTCTTGTGTTGCTACACCTGGTCCATCACACTTTACTGCTGCTACTAACCATGTCTATACTCACTTCTGCCACCAATGTCCACACTTACTATTGTTGGCGATTCCACTGTTGCTGCTTTCATGCTGTAACTGAAGATACCCTCAACACGCTCATACTGTCGTAACATCTATAATATCTTTGTCAAGTAAGTCAAACAACTTTTGTCACAGGAACATGAATAGTAGTGCTGTCACAGGAATGATAATGGTGCAATAGGAATTTCGCCTTGATCATTTCTCAAGCTCTTAAACATGCTGCCTTATATCTATGATTGATGCATCAAGTACCACTATTATGCTAAATCATCGGTTTTCATCAAAAGAGCTGCTATATACAGTCAGTACAAGTCAAGGTCACTGTTCTTCGTCTTGTATCAAGCTCATTCTCGTAAAGATTCTTGTCATTACTGGTACATAAGTTTGTGTCAACAACATCGTAGATAGTCTTTGGCTTCAATCTGAGTCACTACAATCATTAGGAACATTGTAAGCTAAGCATTATCATTACTCAATCTCAAATTGTGCACATCACAAGGATTTCAGGTAGACACTGTTCTTTAGAGCATGAGCTCTTTGCTTCATAACGCTAAGAGGTTTTGTGCATTAGTCAAGCCATGGTGTTGAACTTCGAAATGGTTTCTCCTTCTATCATGTTACTTATCCTTTAATTTTGGCAGTTTGTAGTCCTGTAGATTATATTACTGCGATTTTGTCCTAATTGTTGTCTACTGTTACACAAAGATAGTCTTCAAAATGCCTCTGAACATAAGGCTAGTTTAGCTTCTTCAAACATAGGATACTGCCTCAATCATTTTGTTATCAAGAATGCCTCTTCATTAGGATAGGAGTCACAGGACAAAAGTGCGGCCTAAATTATATTGTAGGCCATGTGAACAACTGACTTTTCTTTTGTTTGATGAATTAGGGCTTGTCTAATTCCAGGTCACTTTGTTCCACAGATCGACTTGTAATGGGCAACAAATCTGATTCAGATTGAGGAACAAACTTTAGTTCTGCTTCTTGAGTTAGACAATGATCAAACCATGGAGGTAATCTCACAAGCTTCACCTCCCAGACTTTTAAGGAATATGCCGCAGGAATTAGAACTACAAAACTTGATTTCATTTTGTACTGAACATACTTAAAAAGTCATGACGGATATGTAATTTTATCCAAGGAAACCAAGCCACACAAGTAGTTTCTTCTTAGAGTTTTGATGTCCTAAAACCCTTCGTTGGTTCTGAAATTGTTGCCCTAATGAGTGCCAAGATCACTGCTTCTTCAGCAAATGCCCAAAAATCTGGTTTTCTTGTACCAGAACTTGTCCACGAATCAAGTGCAAGAAGCTTTGTCAAAACGTTGAGTCTAGATGAAGGTTTTTTGGAACAAGACTTCAAATATGGCCGCAAATATAAATTCAAGTATTTCGCCTCAACAATCCAACATTAATCAAGAAGTGTTGGGTATAAAGGCTTCAGTCCTCTGCCTGCAGGAGAAAAGTGCCAAATGAATCCCATGCCAAAATAATGAAACCCTATAGTCCAGGAACAATGAATCCCATAAATAGATCAAATGTAGCCCAAAAAAATATCTCCTAGCCACAGGAAAAGCAAGTCTGCGTCAGATCTTCGAATAGAATTCTCTCATCAATTTTTGGGTCAGTACTTTCCAAGTTGGAAGATCTAAAAGCCCACATGCCAGGAAAAGGGGGATCGGACCAGGAAACGTCAATGGCAAGAGCGTATCTGTTACTGATAAGGATATTCCCTGCTTTGAATTTTTCATTTCAATATAATTCTACTTTATCAGGTAAACGAGTGTCTACGTCCTCTCTTGCGTGTCCTTGTTGGTCCGTTTCTTTTTCATTAGAAAAAAAATTTAAAATGCTTATTTCTAAAGTGATAAAATTACATAGCCGATAAGTCTTGCACGAGAAACGGTTAAGACCGGAGACTACAACCCTTGACCACAGAACCGAAATTGCAAAGCTAATTTCCCTGTTCACCTGCTCGGACTCTGCTCGGACGCTCGGTCACTGTATGAACAACTATACTAAGAAAGGCGTTACACCTTCATAGAAAAAAGCGAGCTCACTGTCACTTTTGCGCTTTTGCTGCCGCTGCCCGTTGCTTCTCCAGAGCTGCTAACCGGTTTTGCGTTGTTTCTCCGTTATCTGATCAAGGACAAGGCAGTTATCACTGAAAGTAACTGCAATCTCATCCTTTGTCCAAGTTTTACAATTTTTGTTTCAGCAATCTGCATCAACAGAACAGACTCGTCTCGTCGTGGCCGGTGATTCGTCGTGCACTCCAATCATTCGTTACTCCGGGCACATGCATACAAAGATTTTTCTGTTAATATTTCTCGTTTCAGCGGTCGACCGCTGAACCTCCAAGGGTTCCAGATTCAGATTCAGATTCAGCTCTGCGCACTCGCACTAGTTACTCGGACAGTGTTTGGGTGGGTTTAGGGTTTTACAAGTGGCTTTATCTTGAAATGGAAAACATCTTAAAATGGAAAACAATATTTCTCGTTTCAGTGGTCGACCACTGAACCTCCAAGGGTTCCAGATTCAGATTCAGATTCAGCTCTGCGCACTCGCACTAGTTGCACTAGTTACTCGGACAGTGTTTGGGTGGGTTTAGGGTTTTACAAGTGGCTTTATCTTGAAATGGAAAACATCTTAAAATGGAAAACAATGGCAATGAATCTCAGATTTTGTGAAAACAAAAGTCAAAATTACTTCAGCAAACAAATTAAAGAAGTGAATTTGGGTAAATGAAAATTAATATGGGGAATTTTAAAGGTAAGACTTATTCTTTTTAAATGGTAACAAAAAAATAAAATAGTCACAAAAAAATGAAAAAAATAAGAGCAGCGAAAATAAATTAGAGTAAACCATTTATAGTCCCACATTTACACCTTTTATTTGGTAGTCAGATCTCTATGTCGAGAAATTGATGAAGGCTAGGGGAAGGGGAAGTCAAGAAACAGAAAAGGGACCACAAAATTTCAGAAATTACATTTGTAAATTGATCTTTAATAGAAGTTAATAGGATCCTAAAAGAGCAAGTAACAATGTTACAGTAGGTTTTAGAGACTAGAAAACAAGAATGAGAAAATATGAAGACAACATGGCAAATCATGAAAGAGGCTTTAGAGACAAGAAAACAAGAATGAGAAAACATAAAGACAACATGGCAAACCAATGAGAAAACATGAAGACAACATGGCAAACCATGAAAGAAGCTTTAGAGACAAGAAAACAAGAATGAGAAAACATGAAGACAACATGGCAAACCATAAAAGAATCAATCACACCAAGCAAGAAAGTGATAATTTCTAAAACAACTTAGGTGGATACACAAATATCTCAACAGGGAGTCATTTCCAAAAAAGAGACAAAAGAGATCAAGAGGACAAACATTCCAAAAGAAATAAACACATGAGTGGAGGACACTAATGGTTACGTAAGGATGGAGGAAAAAGAAGATGTAAGTGCTCATAGAGCATAGGAAAGAGAACGCAAAGAAAAAATAGGGAAACAAAATTCATTATAAGAGGAGTCGGTGACTATTGGAAGACTTTTTGAAAGAGAAATGACATTGGAGAGGACAAATTTGTCAAGCAAGAAGGGCGGGGAAATATGTGAAGAGAGGCCTTTACCCATAAAAGTCATCATGGCAAGTGTGCAAGACAAACACTATCTCTTAAGCAAAAATGAACTTTTGAAAGGCTCACAATTCTTCTTAGACGAAGATCTAACTAGCAAACAACAAGAGGAGAGAAGAAAAGTGGAGAAAATTAGCGCAGCAAGAAACAAAGGGAAAAGAGCATGTTGTACAATTGTAAAGTGGTTATTGCAATGTTTGGGTCTCATGACAAAGTAGGGTAGCAATTTGGCAATAAAAAAAAAAACAGTTAATTCTATAATAGGGAGGAAAACAACATGATCAACATGGATGAAAAGGGGTGAAGACTCAAATTTGAGTCTTGTGTGCCAAACCGTGTAGCAATCAAATCCTACCCACGTCTACCTAAGTCTAATTTGTTGAAATTGTAAAGGTTACCCTTGGAGGAGGGGACCTGGGATAGGGCCTATTACAGAAGGTAGAGACATAATTTTTCTCACAGAAACTCATGAATATGATGGTTGTAAAACTCCTATGTTTGATGGTTATTTGAAATTAGCAGTTTGGAACGAGGTAGCAGAAAATGGCAAAGGGTATGGAGGAATATTGGTTTTAGTGAAAGAAAAAGAAGGTTGTCACATACCATTTATGAAAGAAAATACAAATAGACAATATTTATGGTTCAAAAAAATAGAGAATGAAAACCACATAAGAATTGCAGCATGCTATTTTGCACCTCAAGTCTCAAAAACTTACAAAAATAAGGGGCTACATAGCAAAGACCCATAAGCAGCGTTAAAGCAAGATATCATTGTATATTCTCACTGGGGGGAAGTTATTTTAATGGGAAATTTCAATGCTAGAACAACAAATCAACAAGCTAGTATTATTTGTTGCAAAGTGGATCACAATCCTATCTGGCTCATTGAAGAGGAGAATCCACAATGGTCGAGATGTTCAGAAGATTACAAAGTTAGCAATCATTTTGGAGAGGAGTTGCTCACCTTGTGTGGTGCTTTCAACTTAATTATCTGCAACGGTCTAGATAAATGGAAAAGGCATGGGAAATTCACTTGTAACACATACAATGGGGCAAATGTTGTTGACTACGTTATTTGTTCACAAAGTTTGATAAAAAGGATAGATGAAGTTAAGATTGAAAAGCATATGTGAGACTTAAAATCAGACAAAAACCCAATTTATATAAAACTGTCTTGGTTAGTGTTATGTTCCTAACCTGCAAGACGATACCAGAATACCAAATATGCGAAAAAATATACCCAGAACATAGAACAATGAGAAATAACAGCAAGTATTTTATTATTCAGAAAGCAATGTTCACTTGCCTCTTCGAGGGGGCAACCTCCAATAGAGCAGAGCTCAATACAAAATAAGACACGATGCT
>APFE031603654.1:80630-102634 GCA_000404065.3 Pinus taeda | reverse complement strand
AATAACAATAGAGGGATTCTATGGGGCACAGTAATAACAATATGGGGACAATAGGGGCACAACAATATTAATAAGGGATACAACTACAATATTAATGGGGTAATCACTAGTATTATAGCGACCTAACATGCCCCTGTCCTTCAAAAAAGTGTTATCCTCAATGCTTGAGTAGTTCTCGAAGCTTCTGTATAAAATTCTTATCCTCCCATGTGGAATCTTCAGCAGATAATTTCTTCCACTTGATGAGATACTTTGAAATTGATCAATTTCGTAGCTATCGAGTTCTTGTTTCTATGACTGCGTCTGGTTACAATATAATTTTTCCTTCCTCATCAAGTTCTGGAAATATTGTTTGAACTGGGAGCTTGTCGTCTATAACCTTCTTTAAACATGAAACATGGAAAACTGGGTGCACTGGAGAAGCTACATGAAGCTCCAATTTGTATGCCATAGTACCAATCTTTTGCAACACCTTGTACCGACCATAATACTTTGGTGATAATTTATTATCCTTCTTAGCTTGCTTGAGGGACATTTGTTTATATTGTAGCCATAGGAATACCCAATCACCTACATTAAAACTTCTTTCACTGCGATGTTGATCTACCTGTTGTTTCATTCTATTCAGTGCCAACACAAGGTTATCCTTTAAGAGTTGGAGGACTTGTGTTGATGCTCGATGTGATGTTCCACTGCTTGAACCTTAGAATTTTCTCTTACATATGATGTGATGGATGGTGGTTGATATCCATAAAGTGCCATAAATGGGGTCATTTTGTTGTTGTATGGAAGGAAGTGTTATACCACCATTCAGCCAGAGGCAACCATTTGACCCATTGTGTCTATTTATCAGATACAAAGCAACGAAGATATCCTTCCAAACATTTGTTTACTATCTCAGTTTTCCCATTAGATTGAGGATGATAAGATGAGCTATGAGCTAACTGAGTACCAAGACAAGAAAATAATTCTGTCCAAGAATATCCAGTGAAAATGGGATCTCTGTCACTTCCAATAATCTTTGTATTTCCATGTAGCTTTTGAATTGTTTCCATAAATGCCGTAGAAACTATACTGGCTTTAAATGGATGTGATAATGCACAAAAATGTGCATACTTGGTAAATCTGTCAACTACCACCATGATGACACTCTTTCCCTCAGACTTGGGTAAACCTGTGACAAATTCCATTGAAACCTCCTCCCAACGTTGGCTTGGAATGGATAAAGGTTGTAATAGACCTGGGGTCTTAATTTTTTCAACTTTATTTTGTTGGCAAACCAAACATTCCACCACAGCTTTTGAATATCAGATTTAAGGCCATCCCAAAAAAATTTCTTCTTAACCCTGTGGTAAGTTTTTAAAAATCCTGAGTGCCCTCCTAAGGGAGAATTGCGCAATTCCATAAGAATCTTTTGTTTGAGTTGGGAATTCTTACAGAGGTATAAGCGATCTTTGTACCATAACGAATCATTTTGCTAGCTAAATGTATCAGATGTACTGGAATCTTGTTGTAACTTTCGAATAAGTGCCCACACTTCTTCATCATTCTTCCATTCCTCCCTTGTTTCGTTTATCCATTATGGTTGGATAATAGAAATGGCGCACAACAATGCTTCCACATCCTCATCCTTTCTTGAGAGTGCATTTGCCACCACATTTTGGTTCCCTTTTTTGTAGATGATTTCAAAGTCATAACCCAACATATTTGTGACCCACTTTTGTTGCTCTTCAGAGGACAATCTTTTTTCTAAAAAATATTTAAGTCTATCATGATCCGTTTTTATATTGAAGTGTCTTCCCATTAGGTAGGGTCACCATTTCTTAATTGCATGTAGTATTGCCAACATTTCCTTCTCATAAATAGCTTTGTGTAAAAACTTTCCCTTGATTGGATAACTTTCAAAAGCAATGGGTCTTTCATCTTGCATTGAAACATCACCAATTCCATTTCTTGAAGCATCACATTCCACAATAAAGGTTTTTGTGAAGTCTGATGTAGCTAAGACTGGTGCTTGGAAAATTTCCTCTTTAAGATGTTTGAAGGCCTTTGTTGCTTCTGGAGTCCATGAAAATGCTTCTTTCTTCAATAATGTTTTTAGAGGTGCTGCTATTCTCCCATAATTCTTAACAAATTTGCGATAATACACTATCAACCCGAGAAATCCTCATAGATGCTTTATGGATGTGGGGATTTTCCATTCCTTAATGGCTTTAATTTTTCTAGGGTCTACCTTAACTCCTTCATGAGATACAATATGACCCAGATATTCCACCTCTTGGACTCCAAAGAAACATTTGGATCTTTTTGCATATAATTGTTTTTCCTCCAATATTTGTAGCACCCTATCAACATGTTCAACATGATCCTTCCAAGACTTGCTGTAGATTAGTATATCATCAAAGAATACTAACACAAATTTTCTAAGGAATGGTTTGAAAATTGAATTCATCAAACCTTGAAATGTTGAGGGTGTATTGGTAAGGCCAAAAGCATGACCAAAAATTCATAATGACCCTCATGAGTTCTAAATGTTGCTTTCGTAATGTCTTCAATCTTCATTTTGATTTGATGATATCCTGAACAAAGATCCAACTTGGTGAAGTAAATTGATCCATGCAATTCATCCAGTAATTCATCAATGGCAGGAATGGGAAATTTATCTTTAATAGTGAGCTTGTTCAGCTCCCTATAATCCAGACACATGTGCGATGATCCATCCTTCTTGTGCACAATACTACTGGAGCAAAGAAAGAACTTTGACTAGGTTGAATTATACCAGCCTCTAGCATTTCTACAACCATACGTTCAATTTCACTCTTTTGGGCACAGGGATATCTATACGGCCTGATGTTTGCAAGAACACTTCCTGGAATTATATGAATATCATGATCATGATCACGAATAGGTGGGAGACCTTTGGGAGTCTCAAATACCTTGGAATGATTGTCGAAGACTTTTTGGAGATCTGGAGAAATAGATGATTTCAATGTGGAAACATCTAGCAAACATAATTGTGAAATTACACCACTTTTTTCATTTTTTAGAAGCTTTGTCATACCGTTAGAGCTTATTATCTTTCTTGGTTTCCCTGCAATACCCCTTAATTCAACTTCCTTTCGTTGCGCAAAAAATTTCATGAAAAGTTCTTAAAAATTAAAAGCTATTGTACCCAAGGATTGTAGCCATTGGACTCCCAATACAACATCATTGCCTCCCATTGGAATGGAAAGCATTGAGCTAGTCAATACATATTCTCCCATGGATAGTTTGATATTATGGCATTTTCCAGAGCAATTTATTGTTCCTCCATTTGCAATCATCACTTGACACTCTGGTTCTAGATATAGGAAGCAATTCAATTATTTTGCTACCTTACAATGAACAAAATTGTGGGTACTTCCTGAATCAATCAACACTATTACCTTTTTCTTCTTGATTTGTCCTTCTATCTTGATGTTTTGAGGAGTGGTAATTCCCGCCAATGCATTACAAGATATGGTTGGATTCATTTGTTCTTCATCTAGGCTTTGTTCTTGGAGTATATCCTCTTCTTTTGACCTTTCTTGCTCCTTTTCTTCTTCGTCTTCACAATCTATGTAGAATAATTTCTTCTCAGCACACTTATGACCTTTAGTGTATTTGCTATCACAACTGTAACAAAGCCCTTTTGCTCTTTTTTCTTCCAATTGTTGTGGTGTCAACCTTATAGGTTGTGGAAGACTAGGGGCAACAACACTTCCGTCTTTATAGTTGTGAGTGGTATGTTTCCTGGTTGCCATAATTTTGCTTTCCATTTTTCTTGCTAACCTGAATGCCTTCTCTAATGAATCAGGTTCCCAAAGGCGAACATCATGTTGGATATTATCCTTTAAAGACCCTATGAACACATCAATCCTATGCTCCTCTGGAATATCTTTTACCCTTATGTTCAATTTTTGGAACTCCTCAATGTGCTCCATTATTGAACCCTTTTGTTTGAGACTTATCAATTGGCTAAAAAAAGTGTTGCTTTTTGTATCCTCATAATGTGTTGTCAATTCTTCAGTAAAAATTTCCCAAGTGATAATTTGTTTACAACAGCAAAGCCATTGATACCATACAAACTGATTTGGTTCCAAATATAAAGTTGCAATACGTACCTTTTGTGTGTTTTGCCACATTATTGAGATTGAAAAATTGCTCCATCTGTAATATCCATGTTGCGGGATCCTTGCCATCAAACTTCCTCATATCAATTTTTGGAATATGGTGGGTCTTCAATCCAACATTAGAGTCTATGAAATCTTGATTAACATTTTTTTTGTTCGCATCATGAGTTTCCTTTACTACCCTGTCAACATTATTAAGTATTTCTTGTAGAAAATTTGTCAAATCTGTCTTCAAATATGTCATGCCTGTCTTCAAATCTATCTTCAAATCATCCATCTTAGCTTCCATGCATTTTATCTTAGATTCAACGCCATTTATGTTAGCTTCTGTTAGCTTTTGTGAGAGTGACATTTGTTGCACTTGGTCTTGTAATTTTGATATCTAATGTATCATTTCTTCCTCTTCTTCATGAGTCATGCTAGAGCTTTCAGGTTGTTTACTAGGTGTTTGCGTTTTCTTTCCTCGGGGAATTAGTTACTGATAATAATGCTCTACTATGCCCTTTGAATTCATTTAAAATAATTTTTCAAACCAAGCTTAAGCAAAAATTTAAAAAAATCTACACACCTTTTTTCACTTTGTAGGAGCTCAATATTGCCTTTGATGTATCTCTGTAATTTTGGGTCATCTAGTTATGAAATTGTGACCTGCAGTAGCCCTCTGTGGCCTCTTTCCAATTCCACCAATCTGATCCAAATTGGATTCTCCAAGGAAGATTTATGCCAAATCTCCCACAGTGAGCTGATTATAGACTAGTTCAGTAGAGCGAACTTGTACAACATGCCACTTGTCCATGTTTCAACCTTTGTCTCTAAAAAATATATTCAAGAAACTACAGTATATCCTCTTTTTGTAACTTCTTACGAAATATAAATCCGATACTCAAAGAGAAAGTTATGATGATTTTCCCCAGGTCACTTATTTGGAATGTAATTTAGGAGTCTGCAAAAAGACCAACTTCCTTGGATCATATCTCTGCAAATATAGCGTGAAAAGCTCTGAAATTCGGATTTGAGGTTTAGTGTGATTTCGTCTCAAATGGGTTTTTTTCACTTCTGAAACATCACAGAAATGAAGTTACAATGAAAATGCCACGATGACCTATTTGGAGCAGCTAAACCCTAGAATCCAAAGCTCTGATACCAAATGTTATGAAACCAGCTCATAAAAAGATAGAAAAGATAGTTGAACACCTTAGAATTCTAGTCTCTTCGAGGGGGCAACCTCCTTTACATTACACAAATGAACAATTCTTGGATGATTCAAATGACAAAACCTCCTTTCTATATATAGGAGTCTAAGGAGTCACAATATAACCCAGTCGACCTAACAATAATAATATAAAGGCACAAGAATAACAATAGAGGGATCCTATGGGGCACAGTAATAACAATATGGGGAAAGTAGGGGCACAACAACATTAATAAGGGATACAACTACAATATTAATGGGGTAATCACTAGTATTATAGCGACCTAACATTTTTCTTCTTTTGTGGTGAATTCTCATCACAATCATCATCAATATCAACTTTTTATGTATGCAACTTTCCCTTGAAAAGTCATGGAAATTAAAGCACTTGATTTTTGACATATCCTTCTTTTGTTAATATGGAACTAGAGTGGTTATTCTAGCTTATTATTCTTATCAAAATTTCTAAAGTTCCTTCTTCCTTTTCCTTTCCCTGTATGAGATATTAGGGCTTGAGTTTCTTCATCCTGTAGTTTTTGCAAGCTATTTCTAGTCAATAGTCAAGCCTTCTCTTGGACACAATCATTCCATAGTTTATCAAACTTGGGAATATTTTCTCGTGCACAAATTCCCTGAATAAATGGCTCCTATGAGGAGGTTAATCGATTGATAGTCATTATAACAAACTCTGTATCATTAATGTTATCTCCAATGGCTATAAGCTTATTTTGGATCTGGGAAAATCTCATAAGATAAGAGACAACAAAATTTGATTTAGACATCATGAAACTATGAAGTTGATGCCTCAAGTTTAACTTTCTATTAGTGTTGTTACTCTCGAACAATCCTACCAGAGCATCATATACTTCCTTGGCAATCTTCAATGCAATAATAAGATGAATCAAGTGGTCCTTTAGGGAATCTACCAAGATTCTCTTAGCCTTGGCTTCATTCTTCTTATACTTTCCTTTCACCTTGGCTCCCTCTTGCTCTAGAATAACTTTCTCCACCTGATTATCAAGATCATTCTCTTCCGAAATAAGGAGTATCCTCGTCTTCAAAGATATGAAGTTGATGGCACCATCTAACCTATCTTCAAATTTGAGACTTGGTGCCATTTTGACAAAAGATTCAAAATCCAATCAAGTTATTGAATACTATCTCTTAGGCTAAATTCAATGGTTTCTCTTTCAACAAAGCTATGATACCATGTTGAATTTTCTACAAGATGTATAGTATATACAATTTTACTTTTTTTCCAAAGGAAAAATTGTAATCTTTCATTATGTGGAAAATTTACATGTAGTAGATGCCCAAGGCATATGCATGTTTGTTGGCCCATGGCCATTTCAAAATACATATCAGTAAATTTGTTGGTGAATTCCATTCACTATGAATTATTCAGTAAAAGTTTATCCTGTACATAATATCCTCACAGAGGTATTCATTATGTTGTGCCATATATCGTCAAAAAAATGTACATAGATTTTATGGGAAACCCAAAAAACGCAGCAAAAATTAGGGCCTTTCCACCCTATGATATTCATGATCTATATAGGGGCGGTGATGGTATTGGTAATGTTTGCCTCCCATCTATTCTGTGATCATCCACAAGCCTCGGGATAGTAGCGTGGCCTCCTTGGAAATCCTCTCAGCACCTTCGTTATATTCCCTGTATATGTGATGACAAGAAATTGTGTTAAAAGTTGCTTTGAAGGTGATGACTTCATCCAATATATTTCAAAGTGAAATAACATGACAATGATTTTTATTGTTGAACTAGTTGAGAATGATTTTTGAATCCCCGAGAATCTTAATGCTTGTGTAATCATGAGCTAAATCAAAGTGTAGCAGATGTCTAAGGATAATTAGCTCAGCATAATTGTTTCTCCCCTCCCCCAATCCCATTTGAACTTTGAAATAGTGTTGTTCAGTAATATATAGAATGAAACCCCCTCCACATTCATGGCTTTGTGCTGTGCCATCAAAAAAAGCCCATGGATGGGATTTTTCAATCAGATCAGGGGAGGTAGTTCGATGGATGTGGGAGTTATCAATTTCCGGAATGTAATGATAGGCTGCCATAGCCTTGGCTATGATGATAGGCCGGTGAATAGTTGCTTCATTAAAAATGATGTGATTCTGGGTGAGCCATATAGTCCAGCAGAGGATGAGGGGGAGACATTATTTTTTAGAGTCTTGGTGCATTGCGATCCAAGTGTTCCAGGCTTGTAGAATTGAGGGTCCCTGCCATGTATCCTGTATGGAGAGTAGTTGAGTAATAGCTTGCCAGAGTTGGACGATGATAGGAAAAAGTAGGTACAAATTCTCATTTGATTTAGAGTCATGTTTGCACAAGACACACCAATTTAGACCATATATAGATATGTGCAAGAGGGAGTCTCCTGAGGGGGTTTTATTGTTGAGGACACTCCACATGAATAGTTGGGCCCGCAGAGGTGTTTTCAGCTTCCAATTCTGTTGCCACCATTCTTTTGTAATCGCTGGTTTGTGATCTGAGAGGAGGGAGATATAACCAAGTTTTGGGGTATATTTACCATGCTCAGCTAGTGTCCAAATGAGTTCATATGGGCCATATTTTATACACGCATGAGCCTTAGTCAAAGCATTTAGGTACCCTTCCCAGATATGTTCCCACTATACAGGTATACCCACATTTTGAGGAGACCTCGATTTCTAATTGAAGACAGTGTTGTGTTCACAATCAGTAATTTGTGTGATCACATTGATGTTCCTTTGTTGTAGAAATTGAGTCAGGTCAGGTAGGAGCTAGTAACTATTTCCTCCCCCAATCCATGGATCAATACCGATGCACACTGATTTTCCATCATTTATATGCCAAGCCAGACCAGATCTAATGAAAGGCATAGTTTGTAGTATTATTTTCTAGACAATAGAGATACTCATTTGTGGCTAAGATGGTAGGCGAACCCAATCCAAGATTTTCCACAGCCAAATGTATTTGTGGTATGTAACCATAGTCCAAAGATTCTGAGTAGTGAGAAGTCTCCAGCTCATCTTGGTTGTAAGGGCTTGTGCAAATACAAACAGATCCTTTAGTCCCTGGTCCCCCCATTTTTTTGGTAGGGAAATCTTCCAACTCACCCAATAAAAAGTTTTCCCTTCTTTTTGTTCATTCCATATATATCTACAGCATATATGCTGAATACAGGCAAGTATTCCATGAGGGATCTAGGCAATCGACATCTAGTACATAGGTGTGGCTTCCAGCATAGATTTGATGAGGACAAGACACCCCACTCTAGAAAGAAATCTATGATTCCAAATTTTCAGTCTCTTCTCAATTTTGATCACTAACTAGATCCAGTTAACAATCCA
Organism: Pinus taeda; assembly: GCA_000404065.3. Lineage (NCBI taxonomy): Eukaryota > Viridiplantae > Streptophyta > Pinopsida > Pinales > Pinaceae > Pinus > Pinus taeda. The sequence goes on along the minus strand of APFE031603654.1, from coordinate 93,931 downwards.
GTAGCTATGAGGTTTGATCCAGAACCCCAGGTATTTTAGGCCATTTTCTAGGCTATGCAATTGATAGTGGAATAAATGGATGGTGATTCTATCTTCTTGAGGGGAGGTGTGTGACAAAGTGATAGTTGACTTGGATTGGTTTGTGACCATACCAATGGCTTTCGCAAAGAGAGTAAGGATGCAATGGAAGGTAGTAGAGTCCCAAATGTTGCCATCCAGAAAGAGCAAGACATAATTAACAAAAAGGAGGTGTGTGAGGTGACAAAGGTCACTCATTTTTAGTCCTTTAAGTCTGCCTTCCCTTTTTCCGGATTCGATGAACCTGCTAAGACCCTCCATCACGATTAGGAATAGAAGGGGAGAGAGAGGGCATCCTTGTCAGAGACCCCATTCAGCATGGAAGAATTGGGAAGTAGATTCGTTTATGAGGACACTGAAGGATGTCGAATTGATGTTGCACATGATCCATTCTATGAAAGCGACAGGGAAACCTAGATGGATCAGAATCATCTTTATGTAGAGCTAGCTAACACGATCGAAAGCCTTTGGAAGGTCAATCTTAAGGATGATGCTTTTCATATTTTTTACTTTGATAGAGTGTATGGTCTCCTATGCAGTTCCTATGGTCTCATGGATCTGGTGGCCTTGAAGGAAAGCAAATTTCTTATGGGAGATATGGTGGGAGAGTATGGGACGAAGCCGATTTGCAATGATCTCAACAATGATTTTGTAAAGGGTATTACAAAGAGAGATTGGTCGAAAGTCGTTGAAAGATGAAGGGGAGTCAGATCTAGGAATAAGGGCAATGAAGGTAGAATTGATGGCCTCATACATTTTTCCTGTGATCCTGCATTCTTCAACTAAATTGAGGAGATCATTCCCAATAAGTTCATAAAAATCTAGATATAATTCGATATTCCATCCATCTGGACCAGGATTTTTGTATTTGTTAAACCATTTTAGAGTCCCTTCAAGTTCTTCTGCAGTGACAGGTGCAGTTAACTCATCTACTGCTTCCAAGTCTACAAAACTTTGGAAATTCTCTACTAATTGAATAATGTCAGCAAGGTTTGTAGCCGAGGGTTCCTTATAAATTTGTTGAAAGTGTGATATACCCAGCTAAGAGAGGTCATTGAAAGTATTAGCTATTCCTCTGCCTTGTGTGGGCATCTTCCAAATAGTGTTTGAGCCTTTCCTCCCCTTGGCATATTTCTGAAAGAAGCTCATGTTCTCGTCTCCTACTTTTAGCCAAAGCACTTTGCTCTTGAGTCGCCAAGTTTCCTCTCTTTCCTTTAGAATTTTTTCCCTTTTATTTTCTAATTCAATAAGATGGATCTTGGCTTCTACGGATAAGAAACCCCTGTTCTGGTCATCCATAAGGAGGGCCAAAGAAGACTCAACAGTGGCAAGGGTATTGTCATCCCTTAGGGTTTTTTCCTTTGCCCATTAGATAGTTAATTTCTTAAGTTGGAGAAGATTATAGCAGAAAGCTCGGGTGTGACCCCTTGTGGGACAGTTTGCTAGCCAGAAATCTGAGACTAGTTTGGAGTAGGAGGGGTCCTGAAACCAAGTTGAGTTGAATTTTCATGGAGCCTTGGGCTTTATAGACGGGCCAGTGATTTCTATGTAGATAGGTGAGTGGTCAAAGATACCTCCTAAGCTGACCCATTGCCTATAGTGGGATAAGTGCTATATGATCAGGGTCTTTAATAAGAATCTGTCAAGCCTTCTGGCTAAAGCCGCCTCCCCCAATCTCATGTTCCTCCAAGTGGGCAAAGGTCTATTCATGGGGATATCTGTTAGATGTGCTTGATCCAGGAGGTTTTCCATGGTAACAGAGAGCAGTTCAATCTAAGCCAATGAACCCCAAGACTCACTAAATCCAATGGCAAAGTTTAGGTCTCCACTCATAATAATGTTATCAGGCAAGGTGATGGAGAGGTTTAGGAGCTGATTCCAGAAAACATCCCGCCCCTAGCAAGGCCAATATACATTGATGACTTAGAGATCCATTCCCAGCTCAGCAGAGAAGATATCTATCCCAATGAAACCCTGCCCTCCCCAAGCAGATTTTAGGTTGATGGAACGAGGATTATAACCTAAAGCTAGACCTCCAAACCTCCTGACTACATCTAGGGAGAAAAAGTCCCATCCTGGGTTCAGGTTCCTCAGGATACTGTTAATGTGTTTAGCTTCACTAAGGGTTTCTTGAAGAAATATGATGTCAACAGGCTCGAATTCAAAGAGCCTTCGGAGGGCCAGTTTTTTGGGTGAGCTAGCCATTCCCCTGCAATTAAAGTATAAACACTTCATGGGGGTCACATATCATGAGTGTTCGCTTCTCTAAGGACCTAATCTAAGGAAGATTGCCTTCCAGAGGCCACTTCAGCCCCTGCCCAAATGATAGCATGTGAGAGATAGGATTTGCGTCCACATATAGGTTTAAGGGGGATCGAGGGAATGGATAGGCCAAGGCCAGAGAGTTGAGAGGGAGATTAAGATGAGAGGGAAAGGGGGAACAGGTTGTAGGAGTGGGAAGGGGCAGTAGTTGGTGGGGATGGATTTGCAGATGCCTCCAATGGGAGGGATGGGGAAGTAGTAGAAAAAATTGACTAATGGGAGTATATGGGACAGGGAATGGGAGGGGAAATGGTGGTTTGATCTAATAAAGGTGAATTATGTAGATGTTGTGTAGGGTATACATAAGTAGAAGATAAAATAAGGGGAGGAGGAAGAGAAATACCTGAGGTACAAGCCACTTCAGCTGCTGCCTTAGCTCGAGTCAGCGGCAAAGATGGAGGTCACAAGGAGTAGCCCGGAGATACCTGAGCTTGCTGAACTATGGATGGGGAGGGTGTTGTTGACAGAGTCTTCTTGGGGGTGTCTGCATAGGCCTTGCCAATCTCGCCCTCTTTTTCCATTGTCACTTCATGGATTTTTTTCACAAGAGGGAATTCCTTATACAGATGCCCGACCTTGTGGCAGTGGCGGCATTTGAATGGCACTCCCTCATAATCTAGAATTTGAACCCTAGTAAAATTCCACCATTGAAGTGCAATTTTTTCCTTCAAGCCCTCCTGAGTATCCAGGTGCACAAGGATGCGGGCTAGAGTGCGATTCTTGGACTGGACAATGGATTTATCATAATCCAGAAATGTGCCCAAGGTGTTCCCAATTCGCACAAATACCTCTTCTAACTTGTACTGAAGGGGTAAACCATGTAATCGCACCCATAGGGGTCCAATTCCGATCTATTCTCTTTCTGGGTGAAAAAGAGGGCTCCATATTTTAAGCAATATAGGGGCCATTTCAATGTGCCAATATCGGGCGAATGCCATGTTTATGTATTGTTCAAGGGCGAAGTGGAGCGCAAACCATCCTCGTGGGAGGATATGTACTTCTGGGAGTTGTATGAATATCTTCCCCCATATTTCTTTTACCCATAACCCCAGTCGTTCCACCGAGTAGGTTCTTCCTCGAACCCTACCCACTAGAACTTTCCCTACCTTGTCTGCAACTTCTCCCATGGTGAGTCCTTCCCCAAATTTGATGGTGTAGTCCTTTCTTGAGGCCTTTACACACTTTTCTTTTCTCTTTCCTATTCTTAGCATTGTTGGATGATATTGCAATGGGTCTGAGGGGCTTAGAGATTCATTATGGGATTGTTGAGCTGCAGATCTTACCCTGATTATAGGGGCTTCGAAGCATCCTGAAGGAGGGGCCAAGACGTGTGTTGCCATGCAATTGCAAGGAGTGCTGAGATTTATTGTCTGTGTCTCAGCTGTCACAGGAATCTCATAACCCGAGTGGGAGGAAGGATTGTTAGAGAAGAGATGATCCATAGGGGGTGAGGGATCAAAGGGAGGGGATGAGCAAGCGGCCAAGAGGTTGAGGGTTTTGGGAGATAGTGGGGGACAGTCTAGGGCAGGGGAGTCAATGGAGAGGGTCACGAAGTGGAGGGTGGAAGTAGTTAGCCCGGGGAGGGAGATAATCAGCGATGGGTTTGGGAAGGATGGCACTATGGAGGGAGCGAGTGCCAGCTTAAGGTTTGGGTGGAAGAAAATGGGTTGTTCCGGGTAAGGGTCTGGTGAATAATCCACCGCATCCAAGTCCATTCCCTCCATGCTGAGCCTAGGAATGGTAGACCGTAACCATCGATAGACGGGAGTAGGTGTAGGCAAGGGTAGCTGGTTGCAGAGGGAGCCAGGGGGATTACGGCGTCTGCAGTTAGCCGTAATATGAGTTACAACTAGGGTAAGAAAACCAGTGGAGCACCATTCGTCTCAAAGACTTCCCCCCCTTTGTGGGAAGCATATCTACAATTTTATTAGATAATTAATTCCTAATGATTTTTCACATAATATTTTATGCCACTACTATCATTGAATAATTACACATCAGAAAATTTTAACAATAAATGCAGGAAAACATCAAAGAAAATTGAAAGACAACCATGTAGAATAGAGAAAATATTTTAACTCTGGGAAACCAAACCTTGGGATAAAACCCAACAAATTTTCTTTAGGATAAATTGTTCTTAAGAAAGGTTTACAAATAAAAAACTTGTTTAGAAATTTGTGCAAAGATCTAGTCGATAAGCTACCATAAATATTCCACTTGAAAGTTCGTCACAACAAATCTGATAAAATGATACATAAAAATCAAAGATTTACACTATTACAGTTGTGTTTCACTTTATATTTAAAGATTAGTAGATTATTGTTAATAGTGTATGCATGCGAATTAAAATTACATAGAAAATGACGAAATAAAATCTCACAAGCACATTTGGCACATGATATGACCTGGGAAACCCTTTCAGGGAGAAAACCCAGCTGGAAGGTGAGTTCACTTTATTATCCTTTTTTGAATGGAAATATGGATGTGAGTACAAAGAAGTATGATATGTGGCTCATGGGATGCTACAGTGCACAAACTCTCTCTGTTTTCTCTACCTCCTATCCCTCTTGGCTATTTTTACTCAACTATGGAACAAATGCACTTGAAACAATGGAACCCTTTTTCCTCTTAGTGGCCTTGTTATAACTCAACCTGATATCCTACGAGTCATTAGGTTTGACTACCTCAAATATTAGCTAATGTGATAATATAGACTCTTATAGATTATTCTACATCATAATCACATGGCTAGCTCCTTTTTCATGAATAATGGGGGTTGATGTTGCATCCTCTCAAATTATGGTGGTGAAAAAAATAAGGTAAACTTCTGAGTGGCATAACTTTCGCATATAGAATTTGATTGATGAGATTCTTGTGTCGTTGGAAAGGTATTTATGTGTAGAATAGGAAAAATGGTGCAAAACTAATGTGACCAAGTTTTACCCCGAAAAAACTTTGTTTGATGCCTAAAAATTCTCTTGGAAGGATTCAGACCCCATTTTGCCAAACTAGGTCCAATTGGTAAAAATGGCCCTAAGAGTTTATTCCTCCACTTTTTCCACACTAAAAGCATCGAAATGGATGAAAAAAATATAATGATTCAATACAGATCACACATCCCCATTTTTTGAGGCTTTTTGTTCCCAAAATCTTGTAGTGAATGAGGTGACTAAATTTTGCCTCCACCTTCTCTCTAGTGTACCATTTAGCTTCACTTGGAAGTTGTCTTTTCAACTTAATTTTCCAAAGGCCATGTTGCCTTTGTCTTGTATTTATAGAAATTTACCTGAGTATCTGGTGCGAAATCCTCCAAGGAAGGTAGGACCTATTCCTCTTCTTGATCTAGCATGGAGGACTCATACCGTTTTAGATTCTCTACATTCATAACTAAGTAAATGCACACATATGGTGGTAAACTAAGTCGATAAGAATTATGACCCACATTTTCTAGCATCTCAAAGGGTCCATACCTTAGAGCCTTGATTTTCTTACCAAGCCCCTACAACCTCTCATTATTCAATTGTATCCATACTTTGTCTCCCACCTTGGAGGTTTTCTTTGTTATATGTTGATCATGCTTGGTCTTTACTTCTCCATTGAAATATATAATGTCTCTTGTACCTATAGGTGGATCTAACTGATCTTCAATATAGTTTTCTCACTCCTCAAAGCATATTCTGTAAGATATTCCCTCACTCCTCCTTGTTTCCCATATGAAATGTCCAAAGGTGAAGGCGAAAAATATCCAAAACATGTTTCATATGGGGACTTACCTATAGAAGTGTGGATTGTTCTATTGTAAGAATGTTGTATATATAAGATATTTTCATCCCAAGTATTTTAATTCTTTTGGTTGTATCCCCTCATAAGTTGCACTAAAGTCTTGTTGACTACTTCTGCCTTCCCATATGTCTATGGATGGAATGTTATAGATCTCTTCAACTTTGTTTCCATCTTCTCCCACATTGTAGTCCAGAATGTGTTGAGAAATATTGTGTCCATGTCTGAAATGATGCTCCTTAATATCTGAAATTGCACCCAAACCTGCGGAAAGAAAAACTTTGTTGCTTCTTTCCCACTTATGATCTTCTCATAGGGAATGCGAACACATAGATTGTTGAACTTGTCAACTACCATGAACAAGAAATCATGTTCCTTCATGATCGTTGGTAAACCTCCCACAAAGTCCATGGAAATTCTTTCCCAAGGATGAGTGGGTACAGGTAAGGTATGGTATAGACCCTATTTCCTACTGTCAGGCTTACTAGTACAACAAAGCATGAATCCTCTTATGAGCCTAGCTACTTGTTCTTACATCATAGGCCAATACACATACCTATACAAGTTGACCATGGTATTGCTAACACCAAAGTGCCTTGCAAACTTGGAGGTGTGAGCATCTTTGATCAGATACAATCACTCACCTTTAGGAACACATAACATTTCTAGCCTATAGAGTAACCCATATTGTATATCATAGTTAATGGTGTTATCGCCATTGTGCACATGACTTTGACTCTACAACTACTGAAATAGCTCCTTGAATTCCTCATCCTCTGAATATGCCTCTTTGTATGCATCACGGGTGAATGACTCCATGTGCATAAGAGTTCCCAAAGTTGTGATCATTGACATGGGTCGCCTTGAGAGCATGTCAACCAACTCATTTTCTATCATTCTTGTGATTGATCACCAGTTGAAATTGTTGTAGAAACCCCATCCACTTTTGATTCTTAGTCTATTGTATCATAATTTGGGCTTTCAGGTGTTGTAGTGGTTGTTGATCTATGTGGATTGCTATCTCCTGTCCCATCAGATAGTCCTTCCACTTCTTCATAGCTTGCACCAGGTCATAGAGCCCCTTGTCATAAGTAGGGTAGTTGAGAATTACCCCATGAAATACTTCATAATGGTAGGATACAAGCCTCCCTCACTATATCAAGACCTCTCCCATAGCATACCCACTAGCATCTTTCTCCATTTCAAAGGGTTGTTGCAATATTGGTAATGCCAAAACTGGTGTTTAACTGATCTTCTTCTTTAACTCCTAGAAAACACTTTGCTAACCCTTTATCCACTAAAAACTCTTGTCACTTCTTGTTATAGCGTGGAGCGATGCTGCTATTATTGAAAATGAGATTGTGAATTTCCTCGCATGTCGTATTGCCCCATGAAACTCCTGATCTCATAAACATTAGTAGGCGTCAACCATTTCATGATGGACTTCATATTGGAAGTATCTATCTTCAACTCTCCTCCATCTATCACATACCCTAGATATACCAAATAATGTTGTGCAAACTCACACTTAATATTTGCTAGCATTTGGTGCTTTTTTAATGTCTCCAACACCAACATCAAATGTGAGATGTGCTCCTCCCATGTAGCATTGTATACTAGTATATCATCCAAATAGACAATGAGAAATGAATCTATAAAATGGTAATTACATCATTAATTAATCTCATAAACATAGTCGGTGAATTACATAGGCCAAATGGAATGACTAACCACTCATACAAACCTTGCCTAGTTTTAAAGGAAGTCTTCTAGGTATCTTCTTCTTTGAATCGAGACTGGTGATATACAAACTTTAAGTCCAACTTGGTGAAGTATTTTTCTTGTTGCAACTAAACTAGCAGATCATCTATCCTAGGCAAGGGGTACCTATTCTTGAATGTAATTTTATTCAATGCCCTGTAATATATACACATATGCCAAGTCCCATCCTTCTTTAGCACAATGATCATGGGTGTCCCACGTGGTGATGTGCTCATTTGAATGACACCATATTCCATTTGTTTCTAATATTATTTCTTCACATCACTTGCTTCTAGAATAAACAACCTATAGAACCCAATATTTCGTAATGGGGAGTTTGACAATAGCTGGATCTCATGCTCCACTTCCCTCGTAGGTGGTAATCCTTTATGCTCTTGGAACACATCCTTGTATGTTTGTACCAACTCTTATAGTTCCCCTTTATGTTTCTTAGTACACAACTCTAGGGATGCCTTGACAGATACTAACTATGTTACATATTGAATTTCTCTTAAAAATAATAAACATACTTCTTGCTAGAGCTGATCATTTTTTTGGCTTGGTTGACACTTACCAACGAAATTTTCAACTTTCCTATTCACATTGATGATGAATGATTTTCCATCCTTGATGAGCCAATGATATTCGGCTCTCTACATGAATATTTCATCTCACATGTACATGTAGGGACTTCCAAACACAACTCCACACACATCAAGGGGAACCACATCTAGCTTTACTTTATCAATAAAATCAACACTGACGAAAAATCTAACTTTTCACTATTTTGTTACCTTCAACTATGCATCCTTATTTACCCATCCCAATGGATATGGGATTGGATGATCATGAAATTTTGGCCCCAACTTCTTGACCAACTCTATTGCAATGAAAATCATCTATGATCCTGATTCAAATGGAGCATCAATCTTTGTCTTCTTAACTTGTATATTTATATGGAGAGTTTGGTCATTTCTGTCTCTTGTTGTTGCTAAAGGCTACTCAAATTTACCTCCTTCTACACTGATGTACAGATGATATTCTCATCCACGTCCAAGCTAATTTTAACTTGGTTTCTCAAATCAACGGCCATGAGATTCTTATCCTTATTGTCTTTCTTTTTGTTCTTCGAGTTTAGCTCTAAATGAAAATTTGGCAACACTTCTCCTCTGTATGGTCATAAATGTTGTAGTGGTTGCTAGGATCTTTGCACTAGTGTGTCGTGGCTATTGTATTTTATCTTTACCCCCTTTCCTCTTCTTTTTCCCCTCCTTAGAAGTATCATATTTATTCTTTTGCTTTGATCCACTAGACTATGCTTTTTTTCAGGCATATTTTCAACAAGAACTGTGTATGTACACAAGCCTCATCCATTGATTTGGGCTTGAACAAAATCTCTTTCTCCCGTTGGTGGTGTAAACCACTCAAATAATCAAGGAGTACATTTTGGTTCTTTAGGGAGATATCCAACATTATGGCCATCTTTCTCAACTCTGTGGTGTACTCCTGCATGCTTTTCACGAAATTTTTCCTAAAGTAGTGCCATCATATCCATTGGTCCTCTACATACCCAATAGGGTAAAACTGTGAATTAATGAGGGTTTTTATTCCTCTAACTTAGTCATTAAAGTCTCTCCCTCTAACCTTGGGGTCTCTATGTGGATTTTCCACCAAGTCAAGGCATGGCCCTCTAATTTCAGTCGTACAAATGAAATCTTCTACTGTTCCTCAATTTGATGGACACTGGAATACACTTCTAGTTGTTGAAACTAGTGATTAAGCTTCAAAACATCGATCTCACTATGGTATAACTTGATATCTACCTTCTCTTCCATTTTAGAAAAGAGTTTTTATTGTTTCACGACACTCGATTTGGTTTGATATTTTCTAGGTTCCTTCTTTGGTTGGTTCTATATTTATTCTAAATCTCTTGATCCCCCATTTGATTTTTACTCTACATTAGAACTACCATATTCTCTAAAATATCCCAATATTATTGCTCAAGGATTCCATGAGGAGATTTACATTGCAATTGATATCAATGACTTTTTGTTACAACCACAAAAACCTCTCCTCTCTAGGATCAAAGGGGTTATTCAGATATTTGTCAGCCATGATTAGGGTTTTACTAATTTTGGCCTAGCTCATTTAGATCCCTTGAAAATATCCGTAATATACCCAAAGAAACCTATTTTGATATGAATAAGATTCATAAATTGTTGTGAATATTCCACTCAAGAGTTCATCACAACAGATTTTATAAAATTATAATTAAAAATCCAAGGTCTACATTATTGTAGTTTTATTTCTCTTTAGATTTATAAATCTATACCTTACTGCTAATAGTGTATGCATGTGAATGAAAATTATGCAGAAAATAGAGAGTGGGGAAATAAAATCTCACAAACACATTTGACAGATGACATGACCTGGGAAACCCTTTCGGGAGAAAAACCCATAGAAGGTGCACTTCATCCTCTTTCTTTGGATGGAAATATGGCTACAAGTACAAAGAAGTATGGCTTGTGGCCCATGGGATACTACAGTGCACAAATCCTATATTTTTTCTTTGTGAAAAATCGGTTACCCAATTCTTACTACAGCAAACTGATTATATTTTTCCTACTTGTTAAATGAATTGAACAAGTTACTTGCAATTTTCTACGACAAATATTGAAATACATACACTGCAGCCTACACCAAAATAAAAATACAAAAAAAATACAACACATGAGAGAAATAAACATCAGACACATCTACATAGTTATTTTTGGACAAATGTCCCTGGAAAAACCCAGTGTGGGAAAATTGGTGCAACAACTAAGGGTTTTATTATTATGCAGTAGTAGTTTCTGAATACAATCTTTGGATGCCTTCCCAGAAATACAGTACTGAGAATATCACTGACAGAGAGATAATTGATATTACCTCACACTATCACTAGATATCTAATTGATCCTAGCCACAAAATGGCTTTCCCCTTACTACCTCTGCATAGTCACTGTGTCATCCCAACATCACAATGTCTACAGACAACGCCACTCCATATGCTGATCGAATTTCTTCCCAAGGACTTTGATTTTCACTCCTGATCTCACACCCCAACTTATGGCTTCTAATATTGATTCCTCCATGTTATAGACATATTTGGGCACTGCAACCCCAATCACATATGTCCATAAACCAATGGTTTATAAACCCCTAAAAGTTTTGTTTCATACCCTAAAGGAACAAGGTGAACTGATTACATCATTTCCCAGAAGTTCTCCCTGAAAAAATGCTCAGAACTAGTCAAAACTGGACCATACGGACTGCTCCATGTTGAGGGTGCAATGCATACTAAAAAGCCCTTCTGTAGGGTGCAATGAGCGAGAGTAGGCAAATGGCAGAGGTAGTTTGCTAGGTGGAAACCAAGAGAAACTTCTAGAAACTTCTCATTTGACACTTGCCTCTCTGAATTCACCCAGGGATGAGTAAGAGATCATGAAATCTCCAAGTGGAACCAAGAACTATCAGTGAAATGACAATAATCAAAATCCCAGAAGCTGAGTCACCCACCTGCAAATATCTATATATGGATCCCTCATCCCTGAGATCCAAAGGCTAGAATTTTGTATTTTGTAAGGAAGTGTTGTTGGTTTCTCTGTGAAACATTGTAGTGTTGGGTGATCTAGCTTTTTATGAGGTGAAGAGGGCTTTCATGCTAGGAGGATGGCGTTGGATCAGACCACTGGGTTGTAATCTTCTCTTCTACTACTTCTATCAATAAAGCTATTTGATTTTTCCTCCATATACTTGTATATTTCTGAATCTTGTATTGGTGTATGCATATGTATGGTTAATATACATCTGATCCTATATTTTTTATGGTTATAGATCTCTATGCTTTGATGGTATTATGATGCCTTGACTCTACAGGTGTTCTTTGAAGCAGGACAAGTGAGGAAGGAGTGGCGAAACTCTGTCAAAGGAGGGAGGAAACAAGCAAGGAGACAAGAAAAAGGTTGAGGTTGGTACTCTCTGCATCTCTCTCATCTATCTCTCATAAAGGAAAACATAAGTAACTTTGGTTTGTTTGTTTCTAAGATAGCTACCTGTCTTAGTGGGACTAACAGCTCTGAATGGACACTAGTTTTCCTGTTAACAAAATGACGACTCCACTGGGGAGTGAATAGTTTTATTGTTAGTCATTTTTGTTTTCTTTATAAACTACAAACGAAGCTTGAAGTTAAGCTAGCTAGCCTTCGAACTGCTTTTTCTATGCAACTGCAAAGTATATCAATGTTGCTTCATTCAATCTCCGGGTTAGTTTATGAACTGAACATCTGACTTGCAAACATCCTAAGTGCCCTGGTAGTAGCTCAAATAACCTCATTAGATCAGCCCCTATACTTTGTGTTTACTATCTATCATTATCTCAGCCTAAATCCTTGAACTTAGCTGCAAACTGTGAGTGAAAACCAAGCTCAGTCTTGTCCCTGGACCATCACACTATCTCTCATTGGCAACCTGGATGCATCGCACCTCCTGTGTGTTGTAGGTGAGATGCATCCCTGTTTCCCTGTGTTACAGGTGCGATGATTGAATGAGACTGTTTCTGCCTCCAGATTTTGGTTTTTCCTTCATTGTTTTCAACTCTATTCAGTAGTTTTGTTGTCTATGATTAGTATATCACTGTTGAAACTCTCTTCCTTTGCATTATTCAGCCTCCATTGATAAAGAATTGTGAATGTTTTTTTATGTATATTTCATCATTTACAGTTCTCCCTTGCAAACAGTAGCTTAATCAAACTGTCATCTTTTGATTTGAAAGTGTCGCAAGTGTTGTTTTCAGTCAAAGAAAAGAGTGTCATAAAGTCTTCCTCTTTTATATAGTCGATTACACTTTTGCCATTATATTTGATTTGAATCATCAATTCTTTGAAGTGTCAAAAGTAGTTTTCAAGTCGAAATTGAAAGTGTCATCTAAATCTTCCTTTTGTTTTTGAAAAGAAATTGCTAAAGTGTAACTTTGAGGAAATATAGTTTAGATATGTACTTAGTTTTATTTTGTCATTCTCACATTAAGGAAGCTGAAAAACAAATACATGCATGTGCATTTGCATTTAGACTACATGTAGAAATTGATTTAGGATAGTGCATCTTAGTGTGTGCTCTCTGCTCTATGTTGAAAGAATTTTACTTCTCTTTTCTTAGTAGCTAGGATTTTCATTGCTAAAAGAAAGTAAACAATTGTTTATCATCTTAGATTGCATATTTAGGAATTGTATATCTACATCACACGGTGAACCTTAAAGGCAAACTTCTTAAGAAATATCAATTGTAAAATAAACCTCAATGAACATAAAAATGCTTTGGAA
>APFE031603654.1:0-19942 GCA_000404065.3 Pinus taeda | reverse complement strand
GTGGTATATGTAGATGATCTTTTGATGACAGGGAACAATGAAAGCTACATTGCATCCATAAAGAAGGAATTGAGGAAATGTTTTGAAATGACTGATTTGGGCTATGTTCATTACTATCTTGCTATTGAAGTAACTCAACATCCAACGTCCATATTCATTTCTCAAAAGAAGTACATTGGAGATCTGTTGAATAGGTTTGGCATGACAGAATGCAATCCTCTTACTGCTCCAATGGAACAAAACTTAAAGCTCACATCCATTGAAGGAAAAGAATTTGAGGATGCAACAAAGTATAGACAACTTGTAGGAAGCCTCAACTACATAACTGCTACTAGACCAGACATTTCGTTTGATGTTGGAATCCTCTCTAGGTTTATGTAAAAGGCTTGTGAGGGACATTTTTTTTGCTGCAAAAAGAGTTCTAAGGTACTTTAAGGGAACTCAAGACTTTGGAATCAAGTATACATAGGTGGAAGACTTCATCTTGATTGGATACTCTGATTCAGACTTCGATGGAGACAAAGAAACTGGGGTATCTACTTCAGGTTATGCTACGAGTCTTGGATCAAGAGCTATCTCCTGGAGATCATGCAAAAAATCAGTTCCAGTAGATTCCACAATAGAAGTAGAATATGTGGCAGCAGCAAAGGCAACAAAAGAAATTGCGTGGCTTAGGAATATTCTTGAAGATTTGTAGGGAAACAAAGAACAATCGACTCCACTCATGATTGACAATACCTCAACAATAAAGTTGGCCAAGAAACCAAAGTTCCATGATCGAACGAAGCACATCAATACTAAATATCATTTGATTCGACATCACGTTGAGGCCAAAACAATCCATCTCCACCATTATCCCACTAATGAGAAAATTGCACACATCTTCACCAGAGCACTTGGAAGAGAAAAGCTTGAATGGTTCAAAACGATGCTCGGACTCACCAACATCCCTTCAGATTAAGGGGGGGAATTTTGACACCTAATCATCAGTATTGGGTGAATAAGTGTAACTGATGCAAATAAATAATTAGAAATATGAATAGTCACCGACAGATGAAGTGAACAGTCTCTCCCTCATGTATATAATAAAGACCAACCTAAATGAATATGAATGAATTGATTTTGAGGAGTTACTGCTTGGTCTGACAATTTGGGTGATGATAAACCCTGTAAAGTCATTGGAATGGGTAAAGTTTTCATAAAATAGTAGAATGAAAACCAATGGCTATTGAAGGAGGTAAGGCATGTTCTAGATATGAAGAAAAATATGATTTCAACAGGGTAGTTTGGAGGTGAAGGTTGTGTAACTACTTTTACAGATAAAACCTGTAAGGTCACTAAAGAATCCATGGTAATAGAAAAAGGGGAAAAGGTTGGTACATTGTATTTATGCAATGGTATTTATAATTATGTTAATGATTTAACCTCTATAGGTGAGATACAATATTGTGGCATCATAGGCTCGCGCACATGAGTTAGAAGAGGATGCAAATTCTTCACTCAAGAAATTTGTTGCCAGGTTTGGAGCATGTTGATTTGGAATTATGTGAGAATTGTGTTTATGGAAAAAATAAAAGAGTTAGATTCCTCAGAGTAGGGAAAGAGAAGAAGAGCGAAAAATTATAGCTTGTGTATACAGATGTATGGAGACCTTCTCAGGTATCATCTCTCATTGATTCTCACTAATATGTTACTTTTATTGATGATGCAACCAGAAAAACCTAGATTTATTGTATTCTAAATAAATATGATGCATTTGATACTTTCAAAAAATGGAAAGGTTTGATAGAGAAAGAGGGTCTTCAATTTCCTTGGATGGAGGTATTCTAAAGGAGGCATGGACGAGTAAAAAGGCAAACTACTCATTTTTAAAGACTTTTGGTTGTGAAGCCTTTCTCCACATTAATAAAGAAAATAGAAAAAAGCTTGAGGCAAAATAAAATAAATGTAACTTTATTGGATATGGTGTTAATTATTTTGGTTATCGCTTATATGATTATGAAAATCACAAAATCATTAGGAGCAGAGATGTCATATTCAATGAAAAGGTTTTATATAAGGATCAAATGCAGGAAAATAAACAGGAAAAAGAAAACAGAGAATACACATTGCTTGATGAGATTAGAGAAAAAGTAAATACGCCTGATAATCATAATGACTAATATCCAGAAAGACAACAACAACCACAACAACAACATGCACCTCAAACACCTGAAAGTGGTGTTAGAAGATCTACTAAGATAAGTAGACACCATGAATGATACTATCCTTCGTTATATTATGTATTGTTGAATGATTCTAGTGAAACACAATGTTACGAAGAAGAAGTGCATGTAGAAAATGGGAAGAAGTGGGAACTATCCATGAAAGAAGAGATGGAACCCTTGGTATATAACCAGACTTGGAATTATTCAAGTTTCCCACGTGTAAAACAACATTACAGAATAAATGGGTTTACAGGTTGAAGGAAGAAGATGGAGGTAGAAAATGTTATAAAGATAGACTTGTGGTGAAGGGGTTTGCATAAAATAAAGGTATATACTTTGATGAAATATTTTATCCTATTGTTAAAATGACTTCGATCAGAACTATTTTAAGTCTAGTAGCAACAAAAGATTTTCATCTTGAGCAGTTAGATGTAAAGATGACCTTTCTCCATGGGGATTTGGAGGAAGATATCTATATGTATCAGCCACAAGGATATGAGGTCAAAGGGAAGGAGAAACTCGTGTGAAGGTTGAAGAAGAGCTTGTATGGCTCAAAATAGGATCTAAGGCAGTGGTATCTAAAATTTGACAGGTTTATGTCTGAACAAGGTTATACTAGATGTCACTCTAATCAATATGTTTATCTCAAAAGGAAAAATGATGGAAACTATATTATAATATTATTGTATGTAGATGAAATGCTTGTTGCAAGCTCTAACATGCAGGAAAAAAATGTGCTCAAAGGAAAATTGGAAAATTCATTTGCAATGAAGAATTTGGGTGCTGTAAAAAAAATCCTTGGTATGAGAATAACTAGAGATATGAAAAATTGCAAATTAAGATTATCTCAAAGTGAGTAGATACAAAAGGTGTTGGAAATATTTAATATGTAGAACGCAAAACCAATTACTACACCTTTGGATACACATTTCGAACTAAGTAAGGGGATGTGTCCCAAGTGGTTTGCACAAGGCCTGATATTGCACAAGGAGTGGGAGTTGTAAGAAGGTACATGAACAATACAAGAAAATAACATTGGATGGAAGTGAAGTGGATTCTCAGGCATTTGACAGGTACCACATATCAAGCATTATGATTTGGCGGTTCAAACATTACTCTATAAGGATATGTTAATGCAGATATGGCAGGTGATAGAGATAACAGGAGGAGCATCACAGGGTTTGTGTTTATTGTAGGTGGAACAATTATTAGTTGGGTTTCAAAATTACACTGTTGTTGCACTCTCAACAATGGAAGCAACATATGTTTCTACTATAGAGGTTAGTAAATAAATGATTTGGTTACAAAGGCTTTTGGATGAATTAGGTAAGAAGGAGTTGGGCAGGTTATACAGTGACACCCAAAGTTTCATTCATCTTGCAAAGAACTCATCATTTCATTCCAAGACTAAACATATACATCTCAAGTACCATTTCATATGGTCAGTGTTGGAAGATGGATAGCTGAAGCTGGAAAAGATAGACACTAGCCAAAATCCTACAGATATGTGAAAAGAATTTGTAGCCAGGGAGAAATTGAGATTCTACTTGGTTTCAATTGGTCTTGAAGAACGATGATGAAGATGAGAAACAGCCAGGTCCAAAGGGGAGTCATTTTATAACAAAGGAAGTGGCGGTGGAGTTGCTATAATCAGTCTCCGAGTGGGAGATTGTTGGGTGTGGAGCTTGATTATCTTCTTTATTCAGAGGTATCACTGCATTGGACCCCAGTTCGTAATGGAGAAAAAAAATTTCCTATTTTTTCACCTACAGGGGGGCGATGACAATTTTTATGAGCCCCTCACCCTACCGGGGGTTCGGGGGTAGCGCCCCCGAATCTAAAAAGAGATGTAAAATTTCCTTGTTAAATATTGTAATTTTGTAGTCAATCCAGGCTGTTCATTAGGCAGATGATCCGATAGTAGAAGTTATGTTTAATTTAGGTTTTTTTTCCTTATAAGGAAACCCCTCACAATATATGATGGAATTGTATTGCCGCTGAATATATGTGTATTCTGAGCGACAAAGAGAGAGGAGACTGTGTGAGAGTGAAGAGGAAATTATGGCGGATCAGCTGTAGGTTGTATCTCTTCATTTTGCAGGATAGTATAGAAGGAAGGACTGGTTGTTTTTCCGTGTACGTAGCCAAAATTGGGTGAACCACATATATATGTGTCTCTCTATTGTTTTATGCATTTTCTATGTTTGTGTTTCTGCAATATTTTATGTGTTCCATTACTCTGTACTATATAATTTTATAACACTACTCAAAGGCGTACCCTTAAGGGTTACAAGGGAGTCCAACAAGTGTGACCACCTCTTTTAGTTCCTATGTGCATGCCTCCCCAAATCCATGTGTTTATGTGCACAATGACAAAGCATGTGGTTTAAAGCTTCCAGAACACATCTCTAGCCTAAAAACAATTCTACCCAAAATTGGAGGTGTAGTTTTCCTGGGAAAGTGCTCTGATACCACTTGTTAACACTTGACCTACAAAGAATATAAAAATTCAAAAAATATTATAAAAATATTGCGATAAACATAAAAATATCACATGAAATGAGACCTGTTGCAAATATATTATATTATTCAGAAGCATAATGCAATGTTCACTTGCCTCTTTAAGGGGGCAACATCCAACAGAGCAGAGCTCAATTATAATAAAACTCCTTGAGACTTATCTGTCTATATAAGACTATATATAGCTTCATGACATCCAAAACCCTAACTACTCATGGTCCCTTGCACAATACTGGTTACCCACATTATTTATTAACTATGGCCCATTTATAACTAATTGTGGTCCCCTTTCTATAATGTGGGTAAACCACTTACACTCATTATTAATGTGGATAATCGCTTACAATATTTATTGAATCAACTAAATAATTATGACTCTAAAAAGGCCCCTTGGTATTATTGCATAAATAATGGGTTTAGGGTTGGACCCTAACACACCCTCATATTCAAAATTAGAAAAAAATCTCTCTCTCATATATATAAATGTATTTTAAAATGTTACAGACACACACATTGAATTATTTTTGTTATTAATATTTTTTACAATGTTACATATCAAATCTGTATTAAACATTGAAGGAATTATCAATCTTCCTAAAACCTTTCTTTAGAAAGAACTATGGACTCTCTCTCTTTCTCTATTTTTTTCTCTACAAAAACATGATATAATTTTTTATTTTCTTTTGTAGGAAAGTCAATTCTTTTTTTATATTATAAAAAATGTATGTAAAATACAAATTTGAAGGGCTAGAAATATTAGTTTCCAAGAAAAATTTTTAGATAAGGAAACCATATGGAAATCGCCTGCCCATGAAAGGAAGGGATTTTCCCCAAGAGCTTTGAGCCATATGTTTGACAGTAGCACAAAAAAAAATTAGTCCTAAGGAGAGGAGCATAGGGACCATCTAGCCATGATAGGGAAGAAAAATGGTCACCTAGTGAGTTTAAGTGCATGAAATTGACTATAAGATAACAAAACTAAATTGAACTGGGTGCGAACTAGACAATTTAGAGCAACAAAATGACATGAGAATGAAAAATATAGAGAGTAATAATTTCTAGAGATTCATCATGCCTGGTGGGGTTGTACCTTGTCCTGGTCATACTTGGGCTAGGCTTGATGTCTTAGTTACATCAAGACCTTATTTTGTTGATATTTCTCCCTTATGGCATGTTCGTGTTGCTCTAGATACAGGAATGGGTTGTTGTATCCCTCTGGAAGCCGGGGAGGATGCTCTCATTAAATTTATGCACCATAAAATTCTTCCTGTCCCTTAGAGGGTTCTCCCTTAGATGTGCCTTCAATGCCAGTTTGAATGGCCCGGTTTGGTGGTTGCCCCATAAGTTCATCTGAGTGGTGGTTGGCTACCACCTTTTTCTTCTTTTCTTGCAATTATTATTGCCCAAAATGAGATGGTGTCAGACCCTGATGGGAGGAGCCCACCGCTTTATACCTATCATGAGAATTGTAAGACTTCAGAGGAGGAGGAGGAGGAAAGGGGATCTTCATCACCCTATATAAGCTCTTAATTTTTGTGCTAATATGGACTAGAAAGGTATTTCCCTCCATCGTTCTTCTCTGAAAGCTTTCTCTAGTTTTTTCTTGCTCCTTGATTTGCCTGATAAGTAGATTCTTGCACCCAAAGAGTGTTACCAGTGTTTCATCTCTCCTTTTCCTCCTTGGTAACCATGAGATGGCGTATGTGCATTGGAATATCCCCTTCAAATGTATCCTCACCTTGAGCATGCCAGGGGGGAGAGTTTGATGTCCTCTTCCCTAACCGCCCTTCTAGCGCAGGTTCTCTCTATCACCATTATTATCAGAATGTTGTAGTTCCCTTTGGTTTGATAAATTCATATGTGTTCTACAACATCTTCATACCACCAGCAATCAAACCCTCTCAGCGTTGTGAGTCTACATGAAGGAATGTCTGGCTTGATAGTGTTTGAATCCATATCATGCACAAGGCATAAATTATTAGTCCTCGACTTAGTGTTGATGGTCTAGCTACCTTGATTGTATATTAATGTGAGGTCATGGAATGCAAACCACCTTTCCATTCCCCTTATGTTATCATGTAACGCATTCATGTGGTAGTTTCCCCATCTCAAGAACTCTGCAGTCACATGGATCTAGGAAGATATAAAATTATGTTATTTAATATAGATATTAAAATATTTTATTTAAGGTTTACAATAATTTTGTTGTTATTAATATATTTGCACTTAAGAGATAAAAATATCTCTTTCAGTGCAAAACTTGAGGAAAGTTTTGCACTTCCAGGTTCTTGGTAAATTTGGAGTTAAGATGGATCTATGCTGGATTCGAGTAAAACAAAAATAAAATGTTTTAACTATAAGAATTTATTTATTTTTTCTGGTTTTATATGATAGATACATAGATGACTTTGGAATATATTATTTTCGATTCATCTTCTCCACATTAAAATGTTAATACATGCCCTCTCATATTCAGAATTAGATGCAAAGCTTATGCTATTTAATATATATATTGAGATATCTTATTTATGGCTCACACTGATTTTTTTGTTATTAATAGGTTTTCATCTCAAGATATTCAGATATATTTTTAAGTACAAAACTTGAGGAAAGGTTTGCATATCTATATATTTGATTCCTCTAGGTTCTTGGTTGATTTAAAGTTAAGATGGATCTACACTAGTTTTGAGTAAAACACTAATAAAATGTTTTAACTGTAAGATTTTTTTTTTTTTACTTGTTTATATAATTATACATATTTGACTTTAGAATATATTATTTGTGATTCACTCTCACATAAATATTAATACATTCCCTCACATCAGAAGTAAGAAATATCTTCTCATATAATATATATATTATTATATATATAAATATATATATATATATAATATATATATATAATATATTATTTTGTAATCTTTTTTTTTCTTAAATTACATGTGAATTCCATATTATAATATTGAAGGAATTACAATATCCCTCAGACATTGAATTAGAATAACTAAGGAGTCTCTTTCTTTCTCTATTTTATTTTCTCTACAAAAAATGATTTAAAATTATGTTATTTGATATACATATTGAAATATTTTATTTATGGCTGACACTAATATTTTTTATTATTAATATGTTTGCATCTTAAGAGATGCAAATATCTTTTTAAGTGTAAAACTTGAGGAAATGTTTGCACCTCTAGATATTTGATTCCTCTAGGTTCTTGGTAGATTTGAAGTCAAGATGGATTTATGTTGGTTTTGAGTAAAACACTAATAAAATATTTTAACTATAAGAATTTTTTTATTTTCACTACTTTTATATAATATATACATAGTTTGCTTTGGAATATATTATTTGTGATTCACCTTCTCCACATAAAAAATTTATTACATGCCCCCTCATATTTAGAGGTACAAAACATCTCTCTCATATATATAAATATATTTTAAAATGTTACACACATACATTAATATTTTTTAAAATCTTACATGTAAAATCCATATTAAACATTGAATAAATTATAAATCTCCCTTCGACCTTGAATTAGAAAGAACTAAGGGTCCTCTCTCTTTCTCTATTTTTTTCTCTACAAAAAAGTGATATAAAATTACTTTATTTAATATAGATATTGAAATATTTTATTTACGGTCGGCACTATCTTTTTTGTTTTTAACATGTTTTGTTTTTAAATATTACATGTAAACTTCACATGCAATGAATTACAAAACATATATTATTAATAATATTATTTTTACATGTGATCTTTCAACTCCATATTAAGTAGTGAAAGAATTATTTATCTCTGCCATGTTCTTTTCATGTGTGTTTACGGATGCCAAAGATCAATGGTTATTATGTCCATGTAAAATATCGAGGCATATCCACTTAAATGGATCACATCCTAGTGGATCATTAGTGGAGCCTAACCCCAATATTGTCAAAGAGAATTGATCATGTGACCTTCCATTAGTAGGGTGTTTTTATGACAGGAACTTGATGAATTGAGCTAACCCTTGGGGCTCTATATATCTCTATCATGTTAAAAAAAATCATTGTTTTTTACTTATTAATTTTGCCTCTCTATATAAAGTTTATGTAAAATTAAAGTGGAAGTTCAAATATTTTATTTCTGACCAAAATTAACTTTTTCATTATTAGTATTCTTAATTTGTTAATGGAAGTATTATTTTATTATTTTTAAATATAACATTACATGGCAACATTTCCATAGTATTGGGCTATAGAGCACCTCTTAGAACAATATGAATGTAGATTAAGTTTATCATTTTGTTTCTTTGTTTTAATTTATAGCTTTCTTAGTGTTCCTTCCTCTTAGGAAAGATGTTGAGACAATGCAAAGTCTAGTTTTCTTCTCATGGTTTTTTTTTATATTGATTTGTAAAGGAGTTTTGGTTCTTACTCATCTGTATCGATATTATATATGAGTCTTTTCATTATTATCAAATGTATTTATTAACCTACATTACTTAATTGGGATGGTAGGTGCTCATATGAAGTATATGGTGGAAAAAGTGATAATAAATAATTCATAAATGTAGACACGTTATTTGAAACACCTATATGTTCCTTTTACAATAAGTCTTAATTCCATTCAACAACTATATAAATTACCATGCATTTTTCCAAATATACATCTAGAAATGCATGCACACACTTCAGAGTCTGCACATGTTAGTAATGTGTGTATGTTTTTTTTTCCATAATTTTCTACTTCAACATCCCGTTTTAGAGTTCTTTATCTCATTGGAAAGGTTGTGGAGAGATATAAATGTTTATCTTGTAATATTTTTATGTTTCTACATAAATAATTTCTTATTTTATGTTTCTACATAAATAATTTCTTATTTCATAATAATATAAAATGAATGTTTTGGCTACATTCGATACCTCAAACCAACGTATGAACCCCTCTATCATAAATAATTGTCTTCCCATGGTAATATAGGTGTTCTCAATAGGATTTGTAAATGAAGGACATTTTTCAAGGAATTTACCATTTTAATGGGAGAAAATACAAGAAATCAAGCCCTAAATGTATCTTCTAGGGTTCATGGGCCATGAACAAGACTTCAAACTACCACGTGGACCCTCTAAAGTGGATATTCAACATCCACTTAGAATATGGTTACTCTTATAATCCCTTGGGGTAGTAGGTAATATTATTGAGGCTTTTCTAATAGGATTGGGAGGAAGATAATTCCCTTGGGTCATAAGTTCATTTTATAAGGACCAAGGTCCATGAAAAAGTCCATAAACCACAAAACGCCATGTATAGGAGAAATTTTCCTTGGAGTGTTACATGGATTCCAATATGAGGTTTATTGTGCACTAGGGATAGGTATTACAACATAATTGGGGTATAAATTGAGGGAGTTAGGCCCTAATAAGTATTTAATATAAAATGGGTCATGAGCAAAGACATTAACCATAATGTAGGCCTTTCAGCATATATCCTTGGCATACAAGTGGGATATGAGTATGATGAGGAGTTTTTTCAATATAAGGATGACTCTCAAGGAATTTACCATTATTAAGGGAGGAAATAAAGTACCTTACACCATAAATGGACCCCTGAGGTTAATTTTACTTCAACACAACTATAAACAATGACATAGGTTATTTAAAGGCGATCTTTGTCCTCCAAGTGGAATATGGTTACCGTTATGATGTCTCGGATGATAGGAAAGGGTGTCTTAGGGAATTGGTTATTGTCATGGAGAGGAAAACAATCCCTTGGGGCCTTGATGATGATTTTAAGGATAAAGGGGCATAAACCACATAGAGTGTCTTCTATAGGGTAGCATTGTTCTTGGAGTGTGATATGGGTAATATTACAATGTTTTTTGCATTAGGGTTTGCTATCAAGGTATTTAAGATGATGGAGTTCAAAATCTATGGAATTAGTCCCTAAAAATATATTGATTGGCTAATGGGCCATTATTAAGGTCTTTAACTACAACATGGAACCTTTGAAAGGGACATTTTGCATATAATTGGGATAGGGGTATCATTAGAAGTTTTTATGTAGTAGGGATGGTTATCAAGGCCTTAACCATGATTGTGGGAGAAAAATAAGGTTCTTTGTACTTAAATTAATCTTATATATATTATGGGACATGAAATATTCCTCAATCCACCATAAAAACATTTTAGAATGTATAGTTATCCTTGAATGGAATATGGGCACCATTAGGAAGTTTTGCACACAAGAAATGGATTTTGGGATTTTGGTCAAAAGTCAAACTTCTTAGCCCTTAGTCCCTAACCTAGGCCTCAAATTAACATAAATTTTGAGATCAATGTCCTAATGGTGGGATATGTGCATCATCTATATAATTTTCAGACTATACATTAGTTTAGGGGCCTTGATCTTGGTCAATGAAGGAAAATCATGGTCAAATGATATAAACTATCCTTCTATAGTTAATAATTTGTGGTCTTTAAATGAGATTCTAAAATCATTATAAATTTTTAGAGAAAATGGATGCATCTTGAGACCTTGACCATCATCACGGGAAAAAATAAAGGGTCGTATGTCCTAAATTAAAATTTTAAGTGTCATAAGCCATGCACACATCCTTGAACCATTAAATGGTCTATTTAAAGGGATATCTAACCTTTGAATGGGATATGGATTCCATTACAAGGTTTTTGGCATGAAGGATAGGTGTATATTTCTTTATCATAGTATGGAAAAAAAATAAATACAATGACTCGTGTCATATATAAATATTTTAGGAAAACAATTCATGAAGATGGCCTCAAAGTTTCACATAGATCCTCTAAGAGATATCTTTAATCATCGAGTAGGATATGGATACCCGTAGGAAGATTTTCATAATAGGGAAGGATCATAATGTCTTAATAATGATCAAGGTGGGGAAATGAAGGTCATATGATCTAAATGAGGATTCAAGGACTCGTGGAACATAAGGGAGTATTGAACCATTACACACACCTTTCAACAGGGATCATTAACTAGCAAGTGGGATCAATGCATTATTAGGATATCTTCTTCACCAAATATACATGTCAAGGCATTATCCATGGTCATATAGGACCCATTATGTTGTTTTACACACTACATGGTTATCAAGACATTAGTCATTGCCTAAGGATAAAAGAGAATGTGTTGGTGACTAAAATATTATTTTATGAATCATGGATAACCCATATGGTCTAAAAATAAAATGCAAGCCTTGCAAACGGAATCATTAGCTCATAAGTCTAATATGGATGAAATTATGATAGAGATTCATATTAGGACCCTAACCATCGTTTAAAAATAACCACTAGTTTTTTATGACGACTTCATAGCATTTTCTTAATAGATAAATATATTGATTATGGGATTAAATTATGCAAAGATAGAAGGTTTTTTCACTAGAAATTGACATGAAGTTGATTTACATAAAAATGAATGAATTTCATTTACTATATATCTAATGAAAAAACGAAAACATGCTAAAATAGATATAGGATAAGTAATAAATATATATAATAATGAATGAGAGAAAATATGTAGAATACAACGACATGTGACAGTATTCTTTAACATTACCTTGTTAAATGAATGAGGGACCATGTCCCTGGGTAGGTCATGTGCTTTATATTGATTTTTTCTGACATTTATTAGTAATTATATTTCATTATTCTTATTATTATTTATTGATGTTTATATAATT
The DNA here is from genome assembly GCA_000404065.3 of Pinus taeda. Classification (NCBI taxonomy): domain Eukaryota; kingdom Viridiplantae; phylum Streptophyta; class Pinopsida; order Pinales; family Pinaceae; genus Pinus; species Pinus taeda. The sequence continues at coordinate 7,512 of APFE031603654.1, read as the reverse complement.
ATATATTTATATTCATTACATCTTTTACCCCTGTAAGATGATTTGTCTTCAAAGCATCTTATGGAAATGCTTTATGTCTTTATTCTAGCTCATAATGCATTCTCATAATTATTTTTTCCCAGAAATTTCAATGTTAGTGATATGAGGAGATATGATTTATGAATAGATGGGAATGATTGTTTAACCATGAAGAGGTTATGTCTCTAATATTCATTTTTTTTGTAAAACTATGTGTGACTCTATGATTTAGAACATGATCAAATTCCACACCTACGCTTCTCCTTATTACAATGGGATCTTCACTTAGTTTCTCAAATTGATTTCATTTTTTGTTGTGGTTACTCTTGTAATTTGGATGATGATAAGTCATCCATTTAACATGCTCTTTTCTTACTATGTAGTGCTTTCTTGTTTCATGTTTGGTAGTATGTATTCTTTGCATACATGTGTTGCGTTACTAATTATTCTATGGTCATTACCAAGTGGGATCCATGTATAATTGGGATATTTTTGTAACCAAGGATGCATATTAAGAAATTATCCATGGTCATATAGGAACCATTATGATGTTTTAAACACTAGATTGTTTTCTAGGCACTACCCATGTCCCAAGGATGAAAATAATGTCTTAGGGAATACAATATTTTTTGCTATTCACAGACCATCGATAGGGTCTAAAACTACCACTTAATCCTCATACATGGAATCATTAGCCCATAAGTATAATATGGATGTCATTATGAGTTTTTTCATGCTATTAGGGTCCTAAACATAGTTCAAAACCAACTAATAGTTGCTTAAGGATAAATATATAGAATAATATATAACTATAATATTTATTAAAGGATTAATCTATGTGATGATAGGAGGCTTTTACAATGGAAATTGAAGCAAATTACATTTACATAAATATAAATGAAATTCATGTACTAAATATCCAATGCAAAAAGGACAACATGCTAAAAATCCATATAGGATGATTAATAAATATATATAGTAATGAGTGAGAGATAAGTTTATGACACAATGTCATATGATAATGTACTTCAACATTAACTAGTCATAATGGATGAAGGGACATGTCCCTTGGTAAGTCATTTCCTTTAAATATGATGTGTTCTCACATTTATTATTAGTTATCATTCATTAACATGTTTATGTATTTACGTATTTATGTTCATTATTAGTTATCATTCATTAACATGTTTATGTATTTACGTATTTATGTTCATTACATTGCCTACCCTTTAAGATGTTTTTTCTTTAAAGAATTTTATGGGAAGTCTTTATTTCTTTTTTTAACTTGTAATGCATTCTCATAAATCTTTGTGTTGGGTGTTTTCATGGTTAATTATATGAAGTGATATGATTTATAAATATTTTATCAAAATTGTTGAACCATGAAGGGGTTAGATTTCGTTATTTCAATTTTTTACAAAACTATGTGGTGGAAATTCTATGATTTGGAACATGATCAAATTACACACTTGATATTCTCCTCAATACAATATGAACCTTCATTTGGTTTCTTGATTGATATCACATTTTGTTGTGATTACTCTTGTAATTTGAATGACAATAAGTAATCCTTGTAACATAGTCCTTTTTTACTATATTTATAATTCCTTCTATTTCATGTTTGTTAGTATGTATTCTTTACATAATTATGTCACTTTACTTATCTGTATATGCTTATTGGTAGATATACTTGTATTTTACAAAATTTTCACTTTACTACTAAATTAATCATTGTTAATTTACCAATCAATGATTCCTTGCTTGTAATTTAATTTAATGTTTCTTGTTGTGACTCTTTTTTCACTTTTTAACTTTTTAAAGATATGTAGTCAAGCTTTCATCATAGTTATTATTATGAGAAATGTCTTCATCTTTTTATTAGTGATTACCTTTTCAAATTCTTTTCACATCTTTTATGTCGACTTCTAATAATATCATAAAGGATAACTTTTGAGATATTTTTTTAGTTATTATTATGACTATTTCTTCTAAGAATGACTTCATTGCAATATTTGTAACATTATCTTATTCTTATTATAGTGGAATACCAAAATATTTTTTTCTTTGTTTCAAATAAAAATACCTAGTGTTTTCTAGCCAAGTTTAATAAATAACTATATGTTTGTAATATTATATAAATAGATTGTAACATTGAATATATATAATAGATTATTACTTTTAATTACTTTAATTTCACATTATCTACCAAAAATTAATTTTCTTTTCTACTATACTTAAGTTTAGAATTAATAAATAATCGGTAAAATTAATATTAATGCAATTTTTCTTATAGTTAACAACAATAATGATATTAATGTTTTTCTTAAATAATTTATTTAAATATTAAAAAATTCAAAACACTAACATACCTTCACAAAAAAACCTTCATTATTTTCAAGAAAAAACATTTTTTAACAATTTTCAACTTTAAAACTTTCGAATAGCACTATCCATTGATTTTATTAATATAAAAATCTATATTGAGAGATGATTTTATTAATATAAAAATCTATATTGAGATGTTTTTTTTTTAAGCTATTCTTATGACTCTTTATTTTAAGAATGGCTTTATTGTAATATTTGTAATATTATTTTCTTAGAGTGGAATATCAAATTCTTTTTCTCTATATTTCAGGTGAAGGTATCTAGTGTTTCTAGCCAAATTTAATTAATAACTATATTAATCTTTTATATTTTCTCTATATTCCAGATGAAAGTATCTAGTGTTTCTAGCCAAGTTTAATCAATAACTATGTTATGCTCTTATATAAATAGATTTGTAACCTGGAATTGAAATATATATAATTATAATCATCAATTATTACTTTTAATTATTTAATTTCACATTATCACCGAAAGTTTTTTGTTTTCAACTATACTTAACTTTAAAAATAATAAATGATTAACAAAATTAACATTAATGCAATTTTTCTTATAGTTCACAACCATAATGAATATTAATATTTTTCTTAAACAATTTCTTTAAATATTAAAATTCAAAAAGAAATAGCAAAAAGAAAACACCTTCCTTATTGTTAAATAAATTAATTTTTTTTAACATTTTTAACTTCAAAAATTTTGAATAGCCACTTTCCATTGATTTTGCCTTTTATATATATATATATATATATATATTATGCTTTGAATACCTTTTTATAAATTTGACATTTAAACCTTTAACATATCATAACTTAAATGCCTAATATTGGGAATTTCACGGCTTTGCAAAAATTAATATTTGTGACACATTTTTGTTCAGAAATTTGCAGTAAACTCAATGCATTAGCCTTATTTATATTTTTGGCCCATCTCTATATAATATGCATGATAATTACAATACCAATGGATAGTAGTATGATAAATTATGATACCAATGGATATTAGTATTTGGATTGAGCTCAACGCCTCTCAGACAAATAACACTTTGATTTATTACTTCTTGAAATTTGTCAATTTTTAACCCAACAATCTTATCTAATGAATTTTTAAAATTATAATGGGAACATATCTTATTAAATTAAGTGATCATTCTTTAGGGTAGTAGAATTATTATTCTTGGGTAATTGTTAAATTAAGCTTAACTAGAAATATAGCATGGAGAAAAAAATTATTGGAGGTTGGAAAACTTATTATGAGTTTGAAAACAATTATAAGTTGGTCGATCTTTGCATTTAGAGTAAGAAAAAGTTTCTTTTTTGAGACTCTTTTCACCCCTGTTGTTTTATATGGATGTGAAGTTTTGGGTTGCAGTATATCCAAAGAGTCATGGAGAAAGATTGAGATGATTCAAAAGCAATTCATAACCTACAACTTCAATATCAAGGTAAATAGTCCCTATCCTATCCTCTTGATTGAAGATGGCCTCTCCCCCATTGAAAGTATGGCTATGTTTAGATATCTAATGTATAAGAAGAAGCTTTAGAACATGGAATCCAATAGGATCCCAAAAATTTCTTCTAACATTAGTCAAAACCCCCACCTTCACCTCAAGCGCGGGTGGCATAAGGATGCCCAATCTTGGCTCAGCCATTGGGGGATTAAGGAGCAGATCATCATGGGAAGTAAGGATAGTGTCAAAGATACTATTACCTCCAATTTTAAGGACAAGTTGTAGGATGATCAGGAGGTGGAGGGTAAAAGGAATCTAAGATACTATAAGGTGGTGATCAACCCCACCCTTGATAACCATAGTTAACTCTCTGTCTTGACTAGCACTAAGAAAAAAATGAACATCACCAGCATATGGACTAATTATCATGAGCTCCAAAGTGAAACTTAATGATGGTATAATCCAAAGGCTCCCTGGGACAATAGAATCTGTCATATTTGTGATACTAGGAGAATGGAAGATGAAAAACACATCCTTTTAGACAACATGACTCTTACTCACTTTCGCTCTCAAGTACCTAACATCTACCACATTTCCAATCTTCTTGACTTATTAATTCAAGCCAACTATAACGATTTTGGAGTGCTTCTTTCCCTTCTTTTTGATATAGAAACAATATTCAAAGAATCACAATTAGATTTTTTTTTTAGATCTGGTAGATCACATTGGTCTTAGTGGACGTTAATCATCATCATCATCATCTTCGCAACTGTCAATACTTCTTCCCATTTTCCTTTTCTCCATGTGGATGAAGATAAATGTCAATCACAATTGTTAGTGCTATTTTATTTTTCCTTTAGACTTTTATTAGGCTTATGAGTTTGAAGATGAGCTTGAAATTTTCAAATTTTGGTAATTAAGAAAATGCTCTTGTATTTCTTCACTTTCTTGTACTTTAGGTTGAATGATTATTTAGTTTCATTGTTATGTATTTGTAATGGTTTTAGCTTTTTTTTTTTATGCCTTGGTAATTCACATTATTTAACTTCACTAGCTTTCCAATTGCCTTAATACCTAGGTAGAATAGTCCTTCATTGAATTTATACTAATAAAATTTTAGAATTTAGATTCTCAAGAGTCAATATGAGGTTAATGATTTAATTTAAAAAAAAAACCATGTAAATATATGTGGCCAAAAGTAAGATTTTATTGACTCTAATACCAAATGAAATGAATCTTTTTATTCAAAAGAATAAGAAGAAAGTTTATTTATTAAATATCCAATATAAAAGGGACAATAGATTAAAATCCAAGTAAAATCCAAGTAGATTGTTGGACACCTAATCCTAAAGGGTTAGCGTGGAAGCCGAATGGACAAAGCAGTCCAAGAGACCTTGGGATGTGAATCCCAACGGTCACATAATGTACCATAAATATACATCATTTGTGAATAAAAAATGCAATGCATGATTTATCTTTCCATTTTGCTCTTGCTGTCCATGTCTGTTTAACATGGTATCAGAGCCATGATGTGTGGCCTGTTTTCCCTGAGCAACTGATCTGAGTTGCCTTGAATAGTGCTGGCCTAGTCTTCATTACCTGACCATTTATTTTATTAGCTGAGCACGTCAAATCTGCAACTAGGCATTGTATTCTTACCTGCAGCCTGTCAAAGTCTGCGCACTGGTATAATAGCGCTGCAGCACTGACACCTCCCTGACCTGGTCCTTCCAGCGCTGCATGATCATTCAATTGATAAAACGGAATACTGACATTTAATTGGTGGCATAATTGTGTGTCCATAACTATTTCCAGCTCCTGACGCCCAACCCTATCCGGCTCACGCCAGTTGTTATCGTCCTCCTTCATTATCTCGCTTTCGGCAATTATCCGTCGGCATTCCCTGAGAACAGCCTGATTAAGGAAAACCTCTTTCGGATTTGCATGGTGTCGCTGAATTTGCCATCTCTGGCAGCTTGAAATGAAGCAACTACGCATGGCTACAGTATTCTTCCACTCAAATGCTTAAAGTACATTCAATATTTTTGCAAATGGCTTGCAACGTTCTCTCATGTAAGTCCTACAGAAACGTTACACTTACCTTGAGCGAATCATGTCAGCGATTAATCTGTCACCTGTCACTGGACGTTTTCCCATAGTCTTGAAATAGAAAAATTGGTGCAGGTGCAGTTGATGCCCGCTCCTGTCATTCAAACTAGAAAATGTCTGCTCCATCCAATACCTCAACGTCTGCTCCTAAAAACTCACCGGAAAACTCAAGTGAAAAGCAAGGGATTCCCTTTCCAGTAAGCCGTTCGATGTCTGTCCTCCCACTTTATTTCTCACCTCCATCTTCTTCTTTGGTGGAGTAGAGAAGTTACACAGGTTCAAATATTGCACCGTCACCCTCTGAAAGTAGACGTATCGAGATCCGAGTTACAATATTTTGGCATTGAAGAAAATTTTTAGTGCTTTGAGTTTAAATTTTAATGCAGAAACCGTGTGTGTAGTGGGATTTTCCGCTCTAGTAACGCCACGGGTTATATAGTTCATGGTACGCATAATGTTGTATGTGATTATTACTTGTATCATGGCTATGAATGGAAAGTTGTTGTTTGTCTACGATGTCAAAATCTATGAAATCTAAAATGTTGCTTTTAAAGGCCTTTGTGCTTTGGATTCTGGACTGAGCTCCCTTGGATTGTTCCAAGGAGCATAAAGACGATGTTGAGATTAGTCCAAAGAAAGTGGAGGTTTCAAAGCCAATGCGTGGTTCAACTCATGACCAGGATGTGTGAACAGCGATATTTAGAGAAGATAAAGGCATCGACGGCAGCGATATTTGGAGAAGATAAAGGCAAAAAATTAGAACGTGAGTTACAGGTCAACTGAGGTACCCTCTCGATCAACCTGCTCAAACTCGACACTTTTTGATTGAATCTGGCGTTTGCTCCTTGCATTCTGATAGCGAAATGCTTATCCATAACTGATTATGAAGGTATCGAACAACGATCAAGATAAGAAGAATGAGGCTGAAATTATCTGCCTCTTGTCCTCCTAGTAAATTGGTATGAAAAGCCTTGATCGCCAATGGTGACAGGAGGAGATACTTCATACACAAATACATCCGATTTCATATTATCAGTCGAAACCCATAATTTTTCAATTAATCTACGGATGTAGCCGATAAACTTACCTTGAAGTTGCCAAGTTTTTCCCATGGCCATGGCGTAAGAGGTCCTGGCTTGGATGCCATTCGGTTGGAAATCTGAATGGAGGGGTAGGATGCACTTTGCTGAAGATGAAAAAGTATAAACAAACGTCTAGCGATCAAGAAGCTTATATATTATTTCTGGAGTTCATTTTTTAGCAATCAATGTATTCCTGATCAAGTAATTTGTTTATGGGAGTCTGTTTCCCTCTATCCTCCTTAATATTCTCTGTGCACGCTGTTAACAAGTTAGTGAAGGATTGTTGCTGATTAATGGAGGTCGAACTACCCTATGAAATGCCTATTCGAGCTGCCTCTTAAATCTGGGTTATTTGCTGAAGTTGGGGTCTCTGATATACACATATTGCTTGCTCCAAAAGCTTGCTGCTGATACTATAAAAGGAGGACTATAAACTCAGATGTTTATAATGCCAGAAAGTGCCCAGGTTTCTCA
>APFE031603649.1:307724-363044 GCA_000404065.3 Pinus taeda | reverse complement strand
GATGCAATACATACCTTTTGTAATGATGGTACACCATTTAGATCAAAATATTGCTCCATTTGACGTATCCAATTTACCGCATCCTTGCCATCAAACTTCCTCATCTTGCTTTTTCTTGATTTTAGGAGTTCAATCTTGAAATGACTGTAACTATGTACTTTCAAATCTTTAAGCTCTGAAACTATGACTTGTAGTAGTCCTCTGTGTCCTCTTTCCAATGCCACCAGTCTGACCCCAATTGGATTCTCCAATGAAGAGTTATACCAAATCTCCCACAGTGACCTGATTATAGACTAATTCAGTAGAGCGAACTTGTATGAAGTGCCACGTGTCACTGTTTCAACCTTTGACTCTGAAAATATATAAATGAAAACTACAGTCCGTCCTCTTTCTGTACCTTCTTACGAAATTTCAATCCGATGCTCAGAAAGAAAGTTATGACGATTTTCCCCAGGTCACTTGTTTTGAGTGTAATTCAGGAGTCTGCAAAAAGGCCAACTTCCTCAGATCATATCTCCGAACATATCCTGCGAAACGATCTGAAATTCGGACCGAAAGTTCAGCGGAAAGTCTTCTCAAATGGGTTTTTTTTGCGACTTCTGAAACATCACAGAAAAAATGTGATAGCGAAAATTACACGATGACTTGTTTGGAGCAGCGAAATCCTAGAATCCAAAGCTCTGATACCAAATGTTATGAAACCAGCTCAAGAAAAGATATAAAAGATAGATCAACGACTTAGAATTCAGCCTCTTTGAGGGGCAAACCTCCTTTACATTACATAAATGAAAAATTCTTCGATGATACAAATGAAAAGACTTCCTTTCTATATATAGGAGTCTAAGGGGTCATAACATAATCAGAGCCGACATAACAATAATAATGTAAGGGCACAATAATAACAATAGGGGCACTACATGGGTACATCAACATAATAAGGGGGTTGTACTAATAACAATAAGGGGTTACACTAGTAGTATGGGGGCCTAACATGTAAAGACAATCTTCTGCCAGAATATGAATGCTTTTCTAGAAAATGGTAGGACACCTCAAAATTCAAACAAATACAAAGAAAGGTATAGAGTCACAGAGCTCCATTCTCAATGATATAGTGTAACCATGCAGTTATGCATGTACGGAATGCATCTAGTACACAACATGTGGCTCAAAATGCGCGTAATCCAAAGAATTGGAATCCATAGGTGGCATGAAATAAGTTGTTATTAATTCTGACACCAAACAACTATAAGAGGAATTCTTTGGAGATTCTTCACAAAGCCAAGAGCTTGACTTTCTCCAATTGCTATTATCTGTTAGTCGATGTCTACCATCCTATCAAGTTTCTTTTTGAATTCTAGATTCTCAAAATCCAAGATATCAAGAAAAATCCTTGTTGTAGTTTGGTTTGTCTGCATCAGTGAGAAAAATACATTTCTAAAATCCCTCCCACACAAAACATCACTACAACTCAATTATAAACACACAAAATGGCTTCTAAGTATTGTGATATATGTGAAACTTCTAACCCACTTTGGTGATATCTTGCATATTGAACTCTTTGTGTTCATTCCAATGCCTTCTTAAAATGATCTTTTGAGTTCGTAAAGTATCTGAGGGATCTATTAAATGTCTTATTCCTCTCTTTGTGATTGGAAATAAGTGTTGGTATCATAAGGCATTGTACTTTGTTTTTTGGACTAATATATTTTTTACAATCACTAGAAATCAAATTTGAATACTTTTCTTGTAGTTTTGCAATGGATTTGTTACGACTAAATTATTTATTTTCAAGGAAAAACTTGCAAGGAAACTCAAGGGATTCTTCCCCGCATTCATGAATGGAACTCCCAGTAAAACCATCCACATAGACTAGTGCACCTAACCCAATGGGACTCAAACCAGGTGTCTGCCGACATGGAACTAACTAATGACCAAAAACATTGGAAACAACCAGTTGAGCTAACCCCTTGGGTTTTGTTAGAATTAAATATAACAACTAGCTACAAAAAAATTTGGAATTTTCCATTTTGATTGCTTTATCAATATTTTCTAGAGTTCACTCTGATTTATTTTTATGAGAATATATTTCATCTTACTAGAAGATACTATTGATCTGGAGAATGTATACTTATTAATGTCTTGAATTAATATCTCTTAAATGAGAAAAATCTTTCTGATTCATCTTATCAGTCAAGCAGACACTGATTCCACAAATGGATCCAACATTTGAAGTAGGAAAATGATAAGTACAAAAACAAAAATTGAAGTTCATAAATTTTCATGAAATCAATTGTTTCATGAAAACTTGAATCTAGAAAAGATGTACTTCCATTGAACTTAGGATTTCAAAAGTATGACTCTCTACAAGATGATTACTAGCAAGGCCCATACCAATACTATAAAAACCAATGCAATACCCAACACCATACAAGTCAAAGCAAATATGTCCATCGTCACCATAGTCTTCCAACTTTATATTGACGAACTTGAAGATCTCATTTCAAAATGATTCAGGTAGTTTCCGTCCTTATGGGATTTCCATCAGACGTTTGTTGTGTGGATGACATTGTCCTTTTATCCCACATAATCACAAGAAATCAAAAGCATTTTGACACTTTCATCTCATTTTTTGATAGTTATGGCCTTCAGGTCAATCTTGCAAAATCAAATATTCTAGTTTTCAACATGTCTAAGAAGGAGGCATATAAAACTACTCTCACTTATAAATAAGAGGAGGTAGAAATGGTGACATCCTACACATACACTATAGTATTATCCTCTAGCCCATCCTTTAGTTAATCCCAACAACAAAATCAAGGTGGAGTAGAGGATATGAAGGATCATAAACACTATAGAAAAAATGTTCCAGACCGACTTCCAAGATATTTGGGCTTAGATCTTCCTCTTCCATACCTTAGTGACACCTTCTCTCTTTTACAATTTTGAAGCTTGGAACCTGTTCCTAAGTGAAACATGATGGAACTACTTGAAAGATTACTCATTACTATGCTCTTTGAGTATATTCAAGCAAGGAAACCTATCCCACACTTTTAGCCCCTCTGCGTTTCCATGATTTTCCATGTTATGACCGTGCTACATAGGATTTGTTGCATGGAAGACTCCCACTCAAGCCAAAACAGATATCCTTACGACTATCCAATTCTCTATACAACTTTCCACACAAAGTATCATAAATAGTTGGCATGCTAAATCTTCTTCTTTGCTCCAATACTTGAACATTGATATCGAATTTCTTATGGATCAAAGATTTGTTTAAAATACAAGGTGATAGATGTATTTCCCTACTCCTTCATGAGATGCTTCACCTTTGACCATAGGCTCTAAGAGATGGATCTTTCCACATTGTTAATTCTAGGTTCACTACCTATTATTTTTACCTGCGAAATGATTTTTGTCACAAGAACCTTTATGAGCAGATCTACTAGATTTATTAGGCAGGTGGACATTAGAAATCTCATCACATACTTCTTTTCAGCATTGGATGATAAGAGAGATTAGGGTTAATGACATTTTTGGCCTAGGGCTTCCTCTTTGGTGCCCTCTAGACCCTTTCCTAGTTTGATATTTTGGGTTTTTTTGGGTTTTGTTCTCCCTCTCTTTTGACAATATTCATATATTCAATTTTTTTGCATTTATTCTTAACAGTCATCAAATAAATTTCTATCTCCAATGACAACTTTAGAAATCCAATGCAATAGAAAAATAGACATTTTCACATTCAAAACTTGAATTTACAGTGAACAATTTAGGAGGAAATAACCTGATGATGAGGACAAACAATACTTCTGGATGCATATCATAAGAAAGTGGGAAAATTTTGGAAAGATGATCCAAGTTTTACAAAGCAGGAAATGTAGCCCTTTCACATATAATATAGAGAAAGTGATTAAATATGAATACATAAAGTAGTACAATAGATCTGTGGTTGATAACCTAGATCAAAAATTGTAGATTAAAACAAAAATACATAGAATTCTCCTTTACAAGCAATGTATTTTCGAGCTTGTTTCGATGGCACCTAACATCAAAATCATACTATCCCCTGTTCACGATTTACTACCAAAATGATGATATCCTGAGATTGCTGATACCAGAAGTGGGAACAACTTCCAATTTACACAACTACTTTATAGCAATCTGTTAGCACTCATGCCATTAGAGAACTAGGTAGCAAAGAGTTGCTACAACGATATTTATATGGATAACAACATCTAGTCATAAAGGTTGAGTGCTTTGAACACCCTCAAAATTGCATATGGCATAAACATTAAACTCTGTAACCTCATAAAACATAGGAAGGGACAAGCAGAGTCAGAATATGTAACAGATACTTCTCTCTCATGTCAATAACAGTCTGGAAGAGAGGACAATTTTGGAGTTAAATGTGAAGAATATCAATATATCAAATTGTTTTAGACAAATTTCAAAGCCTAAGCTGATTGAGCAATTGAAGTTCTAGTCCTCATTATCTAAGGAACTTGGGTCTGGGTTTTGTGGTAAAATCCTCCGAACAGATGGACAAGAGAAAACTGGGATAACAGATGGATTTTTAACTACCTGTGTAGTTTGGAGTGGAGAAGGCACCAAATTGGTGTCATTTCTTAAGAAATCTGAATGAGGCCTTCGACAGGGAGGGGCTAATAAAACTAGTATTGATGTCCTTATTTTCATAGGACCAACCATTGATGAAGTATACCCATAGTATCCAGGTGCTAAAAAGGGTGACCCAGGTCAAGGAATAGTTTGTGGCATCCATTATTGTTTCTTTTGATGCTATTTCTGCCTATGCAAACCCCAAGATTGCATTGAACTAGACCAGTGTAACAAATTGTTGGAAACAAATGTTGCAACCCACTCTGATACATTGGAAATTCCTAATGTAGGAATGTTGTTATCCCTTGGGATATCACCTTTAATCCATTCCTCTACATCTCCCTCAAGTTCTTTAAATGGGGTAGGTACTTGCTGAGATGCTATTCTATGTATAGTTCTAGCACTTGCACCAGATCTGTTTGCTACAATAGCTTCCCTCCATTTTTGTTGCCTCTGTTGTTACTTCTACTCCTGCTGCCTATGCAGACCCCAGGATTGCATTGAATTAGAGCATGGTGACAAATTGGTAGAATAAAATGTTGCAACCCACTTTGATACATTGGAAATGCCCAATATAGGAATGTTTTCCAATGTTATCCCTTGGGAGATCACCTTTAAGCCATTCCTTTTCATCTCTCTCATGTTTTGAAAATGGGGCGGGCACTTGCTGAGATGCTCTTGTATGTATAGTTCTAGCATTTTCACCAGCTATGTTTTCTACAATAGCTTCCCTAGAAAATTCTAATGGCAATGGCTCATGTAGAGAGCTCCCAACACAGTCACTAATCATAAGATTTATTAGATGCAAGAGCTTCCCTTGAGATAGAGGAGGATGAAGGTGAACCATAAAAAGAGCCTGATATATTGCTGTGGAAAAATTGACCTAATTAGGAGAAAAATCATAGACCCAAACAATGGTAGAGCAGGATGAGGCAACTGCTGTTGGTTAAAATGATTATGACTAGAACTGAAGCTCAAACAACCTTTTGCGGGAAAATCAAAAGAAACCCATTGTGATGCTCCTCGATCCCAAGTTTTGTAATGTAGGTGTTTAACATAATGGATACTACTCTCTCTCTCTCTCTGTGAGCATCCTCCTCTTCAATGTTGAGTGTTGTTGTTTCAACTATCGGGACAATTTTATCTCCTCGGACCTATGTTGTGAAAATGCTTTGAAAATAGTGATTTTCTCTTGCTTATCTTTACATTCTCCGTCTGCTAGTGTCTGTGAGAAAAACCCAAGTTGGTGTGCCACTACCATCCCATAAAAAACAATAAAATTAGCATATATAAATTAGAAATAATAAACTATTTAGTAGCAAGGAAGAAAAGAAAATGGAATACACAATGCCTTACAAGTCAAAGAAAAGATGTCCATTGTCACCCATACTCTTTCAGCTTTAAATTGATGATTTAGAAGATCTCATTTCAAAGTGATACAGGTGGTTTCCTTCTCTATGGGATTTCCATCAGAATTGTGTTGTGTGGATGACATTGTCCTTTTATCCCACATAATTAGAGGACTCCAAAAGAATTTAGACACTCTTAGCTCATTTTGTGATAGTTATGGCTTTCAGGCCAACCTTGAAAAATCAAATATTCAGGCTTTCAACATGTCTAAGAAGGAGATATCTAATATTACTATCACCTATATAGAAGAGGAGGTAAAAATGGTGACATCCTACACTTCAGGTCCATCCTTCAGTGTAATCCCAACAACAAAATCAAGGTGGAGTAGAGGATACGAAGGATCAGAAACATTATAGAAAAATGTTTCCAGGCCAACTTCTAAGATAGGTCATGTACTCAAGACCCACCTCTTGATGTTTAGGCTCTCAGACCACCAAAAATCCTCCTCCCTAAAATTTTGTTCCAAGCCCTATTTTTTTTCTCTAGCCTCAAAAGGACCAAATTTAAGGAGATAAATTTATCTTGGAAGTTGACCTGGAAACATTAGATGGGTAGTTGTCAGTGGATGGGAGGAGATTTGTGAGTCTGGTCCCATTGCCCTTCCTAGATCCCACGTTGTTGAGTAACCTAAGGTCTTGGCTCGCTTCCAAAACTTCAGGATTACATGCTTAGGCATGGTTAAAGGAGTGGATTCAAGAATGACAACACACAGTTTCCCTGGATATTAGCCTGAGGTATGAGAGTCTCAATGTCTGTATAGTGCCTGGACATATAATATTAGCTACCTGCCTTGTTTCCTACATTGGTTTAATTATTAGGCATTTTAGCAGCTAGTCTGTGCATCATTTTGTAATCCCCGGGAGTCATAAAAAGGGATTTACTCTCCCATTGTGAGCTGCTTAACACTTTGCAAACAATATCTCGTAATCTTCTCAACAGTTTGATTGTATGCCACCCCATTGTATGGATAAGTACTGACATTACAAAACCTTTGTAGGCAACCTTAGTATGAAAACTACTATCTAAAATGGGACCTATCATCCAACAATACAATACCCTTGCATGACATATCATCAAAGTAAAAAAATTGATTACTTTCAGCGTGGAGGGTACATGTGAGGTCATTGGTTCACTACCCTGTTTTACCACAGAAGCATAAGGTAGAATTACAATATGAAATCCGCAACGTCATAGTCTATTATTAGACTCATCGGAAGCTACTTCATGTGATGCTACTGGTGATTCTCACTAGGAATCATTGGTTACCCCATGAATTGCAAGTACAAGCTGATGGATAGTGGTACTCTTAGAGGTATTGAAATAAGGCTAAGCACCAGTATGCCACTTAACATTAGTGTGTTATATCCAACATTATTGGTAAAAGGAATTTGAGTCCTTAATTCAAGCCTAATGAAACAATAATGTGGCTTACAATAAATATCACAAGCCTACTATTTTTTTACACTTGTCCCTAATTGTTTCATAATTTAACACGCCTTATTAGTGGTTGCGTAGCTGATATTGTTAATTTTAGGTATGTTCTATGCTTAGAGAAATTTATTTCAATTTTCATAGTTAGTTCCATATATTTTCCAGATTAGCAATCACATTAGCATTAAAGTAAATTAGAGATAGAACATAAACATAAATCGTAGAAGACAAGACAAGACAAGAGGACACAAGATGTGGTGCTAGCTAGGGACAAACCCCAATGTGGGGAAACCCTTGATCAATTCTTCTTATATTTTCTTCAATAGTTCAGTAGAGAGAGAGAGATAGTATGTTTACAACATAAGTCAACATTTTGACTTATCTAGATAAGAGCATAGATCATCTCTAAGAAGATGATACATGAGATCAGTTGAAGACATGCTGCTTCAACTGATTCTCCAAGGTGACTCCTTCACCTATCTTTGTGTTGCATTTCGTCATCATGCTGCACGTCACCACGCTGCACCATGCTGCACCCATCATCACTATGTTGCATCTCATCATGCTTCATTAATCATGACTGTACCCATCACTATACTGCATTATGTGCCATTGTTGCACCATGTTGCCAGAATGACATATGTGTTGGCTGTACCTTGCTTGCTTGTTGTCCCTAGCATGCTTGTTGTCCTTAGCATGCTTGTTCTTGCATGCTAGTTTTCCCTTGCATGCTAGCTATAACATTGCATGCTTGGTGTATTTGCTGCTAAGTACCATACAACTGTCCCAATGTTAGTTAGTTGTCCCTTGCAGGTTGCTCTTGTTCGGAGATAGATGCTCTGACTGTTCCTGCAGTTCCAAAAGTTTCGTTTGTTCCCGACAGTTCCAGCAATTCTAGCTTTTCTGGTTGTTCCCGAAAGTTCTGGCAGTTCCCGACAGTTCTGGCTTCTGCCATCTGCATCAGCTTTCCCAGCTATTCCGATAGTTCCCGGCAGTTCCGGCTTCTGCCCTCTGCATTAGCTTTCTCGGCTGTTCTCGACAGTTCTGACTATTCCTAGTAGTTCCGACTTCTGCCCTCTGCATCAACTTTCTTGGCAGTTTTGGCAGTTTCGATAGTTCCTGACAATTCCGATTGTTCTTAGCAGTTCCAACTTTTTCCCTCTGCGTCAAATTTCCCGGTAGTTTCAGCAGTTCCTAATAGTTCCGGTAGTTCTAGCTATTCTCAGCAGTTTCAACTTCTACAATTTGGATCAGAGCAGTGTTATCCCTTAGGACCTCTCCTCCTACTAATACCCAAATACAAGTAGAGAGGAAGAGATCCCAAGTGTGTTCAAATGACTTGAAGGCCACCTCTATTTATACTAAAACATTGAGCACAAGTGGGGTTTATTTGGTTGTTGGTCAACCTTGACAATTTGTCCCATAACACAAATAAATTCATATCTCCATAAATACTTATCGGAATCGGATGATATTTAGATCAATCCTACAACTCTCGATGAGAGGGATCCAAGAAAAATATCATCTTCCATTAATAAGATGACCCACATGGATTCTAGCCCTAGTTGCCAATTTTAACAGGTACGAATAGACTAAATCTAGCATGGATACTGCTAGTCAAACAACCATATTTGGTGCATGTCCTAGATAATTTTCTGTGAGGTAAATATAGCCATAAGACCTTTGATATAATAAAAGATTTTCCTATCAATGTGCTCACAAAATGTTTTCTGTGTTGGTAATTTTCTTTTAAAGGGACTCATTATGTATATCTAGAATATAATACAATAGAATCTTCATGTCAATTGAGATCAGATCTTTAGATCAAGTAACCATTGAATGTGAGGAAGTCAATCCAATTATTATGATGAAAACCATATGACAAGATTTTCAAGATAATAAACTAAAATGAATGTTATTAGTGTTTTGTTTCTTCAGATTGCATTGAATCACTTACATGGTAGACTTATTGTAATGAAATCAAATCGACCACATTTGTAAAATCAGGAAATAAATCATTTCCTTCTCTCTGAAATGGCAGATTGTAAACCAATTAGGTAGTATAAATTTTTATTGAATGGATGGGAAATAATTACATCTAGGTGTTAATCTCAATCCATTTATAATTTATTCCCTTGATAGTGTATTGTATGTAATCTCTTATTTTGGTTGATGAGTGGTAACAAGCTCCAGGCCGATATATCACAAAATTATTACCTCGTTACATCAGCCATTTGCTTGTGTGTGCTCAAAATCTTTGCCAATGCTGTCTTTTTTTTACCCATTTAACGTCAGTGTATATTTGCTAGAATATACACATCAAGATGGTGTTAAGATAGTGTTGTGTGTTAAATGCATTACTCATCACACCGTGGTGTTTAGATATATAATTAAGCGCTGTGTGTTGAATGTATTATTCATTTCAAAAAAAATAAAATAAAATTAGGGGTTGTTACAGATTCCACGGAAAGCACATTATAGTGATGAGTTGTTCTAAGAGGAGTATGAGGTCTGGAAATACAACCCTATAAAGAGACCAACAAAAGTCTGCCAAAGTCGGAAGTTTGATGCTTGGATGTAAGATATATTCTATCAGTGTTCTTACAATCTCGTTTGGGATCAATGGTTTTCTTTGGCACCATTCGTATAGACCTCAGCTAGAAGAAATGACTACTTAAATGCTTTGTTGAAAAACCTTATATCAAAGTTGTGATCCACTCCTTAGTCAGATCACAAGAATGTATCAAAGTATAATTATGATGACTATTGAAGGAGCCACGTCACCTACAATTTCAGTGATGAAACTCACAATATGATCTTCAATCATACAAAAATATTGGTACACCTTCTAATATAGGAAATTCATCTTGATATTTCAAATGACAACATCATAATTTGGGTTATGGCTCAAAGCAAGATAAGGTCAATGCTAAAAGTTGAAGTGTGAGATAACAAACCTGTGTTTTTCTTTGAAAATATTGCATTTTGTTTAGAAGTAGGATGTTGAAAACCTCATGAAAGTATCACGCCATTTGTTGTCATGAATATTACATTGTTAAGTAAAGGACCTAGAAGATGCAGTGCATTTGGTTATTGTTGGTGCCAAGGGCATTTGAAGGATGGAACCTACTTTTGTTCAACCATGAAAGTTAAGAATTCAAAATAAGGAAAATATCACTGTCAAAGCACATTGTGATGGAGCAAGTTCACCTTTTGACATAAAACGCTTATAATGAAGAAAAAGGCCAAGTCCTGTTTCAAGTTTGGAAACAAAATTACTCTCAAGAAAGATGAGTTATTTGCAAAACTGAATTATTACTAACTGATATGATAAAGGATGAGCTACTTGGATTGAAAAGGTCAGAATCAATGTTCAACTTAAAATATAGAGTTGTAGAAATATCCTTACTATTACTGCTAAAGACGTAATCAAGTATGTTATAGGTCTATCATATATATCTCTTGATGAAGACATCTCATTAGAAGGTCCATGATCTTGACTCATTCGTTTAGTATTATATCAATATGAAATATCATTTGATTGTTTTATGAGGCATTGGGACTCTATGATTTTTTGGACATTTGGTTATGAAAAGGAAAATTGGCACATTACAAAGTCTGATTCGACTTGCAAGGGGTGTACAATGTAACTAGGATTTATCCTAGAAGACTAGAAGTCTTGAATGTAAAATTCCTAGGGTTTGTAGATAAAACCCTAGATCTAGATTAACATTTTCGTTGAAAGAAGAAACCCTAGCATATGCAAGGAAGGAATGGCACCATGTTGATGATGAGGACAAGGATGATAAAATTGCAAGATGGATGCAAGAAGGCTAAGATTCCGCTTCTTGGTATTTCCCGATTAGAAAAAGGAGTTTCATGTACACATGGATAATTCTTGCATTGTCATGGGTGCGATACTCACACAGGGAGGCAAAGGAGAACTAGACCATCCCATAGCCTTTGCAAGTAGAAATTTATCCAAGGTTGAGAAAAATCATTCACCAACAGAGCAGAAAGGGTTGGCCATGGGGTATGTGCTGCAAATATTCAGGCACTATCTATTAGGGGGACATTTCAAGATGTATACAAATCATTCTGCCTTAAAATAGCTGGTCAACAAACCTGTGTTGTGGGGGCGGGGGGGGAATTTACAGATGGTTGTTATTATTTCAGGAGTGTCACTTTGAAGTCATTGTGAAGTCAGGGAGGTTGAATTCTAGACCTAACCATCTGTTGCGAATTGAAACAAAACCCAGTATGTTGGAGGAAGGGTTGCCCAATGCGCAACTCTTTGTGGTACATGTAGGTGATAAACATTTTGATGATATTATTCACTTCTTAACTACAAGGATGATGCCTGAAGGATATACAAATTAGCAGAAGAAATAATTAGTCATACGCACAACTAATTTTTTGGTCATTGCGGGGAATTTATACAAAATGGGTGCATATGAAATATTGTAGAGATATGTGATGGACTTTGAGCATGATAGTATCCTCGCTAAGGCTCATGTAGGAGCTTTGGGAGACCATTATGCAGGAAAAGCAACCGCGTAGAAGATTTTGTGTGTAGGACTATGGTGGCCAACTATTGGGATAGGGTCCCCTGGGTCAGTTTTGGGGCAAAAGCCCAATTTTGATGTAAAAATATGTAAAGCCTCCGCAAAGTGTGGTCATGGAGCGTGTAGGTAGTTAAGAGTCAAAAAGGATTTTACCCTTCTTTTATGTAACTTGAGTAAGCTTTTGAGGATCTACCCATGGTCCGCGGACCATGGGATTGTATAAATAGGTGTGTCTTAGGGATGTCTAAGGGAAGTAATTGAAGTTGTCTATGGGTATGACGGAAAGAGCCTAGAGAGTTAGTGCAGGAGAGTAAGAAGAAAGGCTTTGGAGTTGAGTGCATAGAGGCCTAGAGTGGTGTTTACAACTGAGTGCATGGACCCCTGCAGATGAGTGTGTAGGAAAGTCTTGAGTCTATAAGCTTAACTGAATATCAATAAAGAAGATTGTTGCAGGTATTCCTGTGTTTTATCTATTAACTTCTGTTAAGTATGAATGCGCTTTATGATGTGATGAATAATGATGTATCGATGCATGACTTTACTTGATCTACATTATTATTTGAACACAATGAATGTTAAGTTATTACGCAAAGATCATAAAATTTTCTGTTAAAGTTATCAAACACTTAAGTAGATTTGAGCAAATAATGGTCTAAGAGTAATCCATAGTGCGCGTAAGTAGCTAATTCGCCTATTCATGGTCTGCAAAAGCCAGTTGTATACCTTTGCAGAGGTCTAGAGGTTGATTAAAGGAAGTTACAGCAATAGGTCGTAGGAACATAGAGGTCTGCACGAAGGCAGATCTAGGTTGCCAAAAGGACATCGCACTAATATTTGGGTACGGAAAATTGGTTCTAGCATCCCCCCATACTGCTTCGGGGTGAGACTTCAGTTCACGCACCATGGATTGATGCTGAAAGTGCTAGTAGTGTAGGGATTTGTTTGGCACAACTAACTCTGAACCTGGGTTAGGATCCCTAAGCCAACACCAACATTGCATAAGGAATCCAAAGCATACGGAAGGTGTGCGATGCATGTCAACAAAATGGTAGACCATCGGAAAGGGATGAGCTACTGCTACATCCTCAAGTATCTTTACAGGCATTTGAGAAGTGGGCAATTGATTTTATCAGACCAATTCATCCACCTCGAAAGAAAGCGAGTGCACGCTACATTATCACTGTGACGAAATATTTAACTAGATGGGTAGAAGCACAAACTCTAAAGGATTGTACAGGGGATACGACAACAAAATTCTTGTTTTAATATGTCTTAACAAGATTTGGATGCTCGAAAGTTTTGATGAATGACAAGGGTATGCACTTTCTGAATGAAATGATTAGTGTGTTGACAGATGAATTCTGGGTCTACCATCAGAAGAGTACACTATACCACCCGTAGGAAAATAGAATTGTCGAAGCTTTTAACAAAATTTTGGAGAACGCTGACAAATATATGTAACATGCGAAAAAATGATTGGGATGTGCATGTACCTGCAATGCTATGGTCCTATAAGACAACTTGTAAGAAGTTTACATGGAAAACACCATTCAAATTAATATATGAGGTCGAAGCAGTAATGTCTATGGAATACATTGTGCCTAGTTTGTACGTAATAGATTTGATGGATATGGTGGATCACGAGGCCCCGAAAAAATAGATTGCACAACTCGTGGAGCTAGAGGAGAATCGCTTCTTGGTAGGATTCCACTAATAAGTACAGAAGGAACGTGAAAAAGCATGGAATGATCACCATATCAAGCTTTGCACATTCAAGGTAAATGATCTTGTTTTGTTATATGATAGTAAGTTCACCAAATTTCCAGGTAAATTCTAGATGCATTGGCTAGGACCATATATTGTTAAGGAAATTACAGATGGTGGCGTAGTTCAGCTCGTAAAGCTAAATGGGGAGCCCTTCCCGGGAAAAGTGAATGGGAGCAGGTTGAAGATGTATACAGGGGATCCTGCGCAATGACTATATGGGAGTGCAGGACTATAAACTACACTTCTCGGTTTGGAGGACAAGGCAGGGACCCAATGATGCGAAGACTAATGAGGATGCACCAGATGAAGCTGCGCTTAAGATGTTGTGCCATGGGAGAATGTTCTGCAAAACCTAGCAGGAAAATCATTGTTGGAGTTACTATTCATGATTTGACAGCCATAAAGTAGTTAAGAGGAGCAGGGAGGCATCAATTAAGGAAACAATATTTGAATATCTACCATAAAAGCAACATTTTTATCAAAATTTTGGGGAAATGGTTGGATTTGAATTAAAATCCCCCTATAAATTACGCATATCAGTCCAACAGAGAACAATTTGCACTCTAAGACTTGCTCGAAAATTTTGTTGTCTGACGCATATGAGTCGAGCATTCTGGGAGGAATTTGTGATGCACCCCTCATTTTTGAACTGTTTTGTTGCAGAAGCCTGAGAGATATTCATTGAAAGAATGATTGGCACTAACCTCGCTGAAGCCCTCAATTCAAAAGCAGTTGTGTCCGACGTGCCAGATCTCGAAGTATCTAGTATGGAGACTACGCCTACCATGCCCATGACGCCGAGGTCACCTAGGCCGAAACAAACTGTGACAAAAAAAAAAGCAACCCACTATGAAAGAAAAGAATCTAGCCATGAAAGAAAAACAAAAGAAGTCGGTGTCGGTGCGTATGTCACCAAGGAAGCATATAGAGCCACAACCGAAGCAGAAAAAGGACAAGCAACCAGAAAAAGTAGTGGATTTAGAAGAAGAGGAAGAATTCCAAGGTATCGAGGATGTTGATGTCGAAGGGGTGGAACCCATAACAAGGTTGCTTGAGTATATCCCTTCGTAGAAGGGAAAAGATAAAGTAATGAAGGTTCCCAATTTAGGGAAATTTGTAGTTTCGACACCTTTTCTGCGAAGGTCGCATTCAAAGGTCATAGACTAGCGCACATTCCACTGCTTAAGATGGGGGATTGGGACCTCGCGGACCATGCAAAGTTTCCACAATTGGCAACCCACAAGTATATGCAGAAAATTTCCTATGATGACATGGGGGTCACAATGTTGGAACCCATGAAGTGGGTCTGTAGTGTTTAACAGTCAGGGTTGTTGAATCTACTGTTAGTACAACATTATCACCACTCCAGCATTAACACAGTATGTGTGTGCCAAATCCTTGCATTGATGCATGATGGGTACCTATGGGTAGGTGAACTTATACCCATGACAAACATGTTGATCCATAGGATAACAAGGTTTTCTTACAAATGGGCGAATCTTGCCAAAGAATTTGGAGGAAAACAGGAGAAAACGAGTTTGTAGATAAGATGAAGAGGAAATTTGGTTTGATAAAAAATTTGCGAGGATACTCTATCACGTCCATCTCAGACCTGAAAGCAGAGTTGGTTGCCCAGATTCTAGCTGGAAAGTTAATGAGAAAATGTCGCGCGGATGAATTTCTGGCGCTGGTCATATCACTCGCAGCTCAGTGCGTGAAGGGTGTACAATACAACTCGACCAAGTATCTTTGTTAGGAGCTCCTCATGAATTTCCGAGGGGCCAACGAGGAGAGTAGGCTATTTCGTTATGCATGCCTTATGTTGTCGATCGTTTTGGTTGCGTGGAAGTTATCGGAGGATAAATAGTTTCCTCCACACAAAGAATCATATCTCAAAGCAGCATGGTTTGCCTCATTGTGGGCCACAAAAGACCTAAAACATGTTAAGGAAACAAATATATTTTGGGTTTTGATGCAGATGGAACTTCACATGGTGATTAATCAGTGGCCATGGTTGTCTTGGTGTGAAAATAGTGTCATGCATGCGAGAACAGTGAGATGTGAATGAAAACTGAAACGATGCTTCTACAAGCTAACATACATCAAAATTACAACAAGTGCTCGTCGAAATCAAGAAGAAAACACTTACACAAAGTGAAACACAAAAAGCGACAAAAATACAACACAAGACATGAGAACCAGACTCACCCTGAGACAGTTAAGCTAAAAGTTCCAAAGACCCCTGATGCAATGTGGGATGTCAGAATTGTAAGATTGATGTGAGGAATGAGATCTGCAACATCTGGTTCATAAGTTTTGATAATATCGAGGTTTTGACGTGCATGCCACAAATATAGGAAAAAAGGATACTTGATGAGAGGTTTCTAAAATGATCTATGCATGTAAGAGCCAACTGCGAAAAATAGATCCCTCAAATCTAGGGATGTCTTTTGCATTCTACCTTTTTCTATTTCAAGAATAGAATCCCATGCATGCAAATCAGTTTGGCTTGGTGCCAGAGGGAATTAGTTAACCCTGAAAGCATATGCATTGGTCTACGAGCCTGGGATTGAAATTTTGTAGTTTCTGAGCTAAGCAGAACTGGTTGTTTGTAAGGCATTGCACAATTTCTGGGTGGAGCAGGACACTGGATCCCAGAATTGTGCAATTTCTGGGCTGAAGCCCAATGCTGGTTCAGATTATGCAGTTTTCTGAAGGAGGACTGCCTGACTGTTCTGTGCAATCCTAGAGCCCAGCAGGCTGCCCAACTAATTTGCATAATTTTTGGAAGGAAGGGTGGTTCCCCTACATAATTTCACAATTTTTTGGGGGAGTGTCTTAGCCAACAAATTGTTGGAAATACGGGGGGGGGGGGGACGAATCAGTATTTCTTAGCAATTAGCACTTTTAAATATTTTTAGAGAATAAGTTAATCTTCAATTATTATTAATGTTTATGCAGTAATAACATTAAATAAAAGAACATAGCAGGCACAATAATTTTAGGTGGAAATCCCCCCTGGGTAAAAAAGCACGGAACGCTTTCTAATAAATTCTTTAATCTTCAGCCCCAGCTAAAATGAAAGAAACAACTTCCTAGAATTATAGGAAAGCATTCTTCTCCAGCTCCCACTGGAAGGATGCATGAATGCCCTAGTTTCTTTAGTAATCAACTGAATGGATGCCCCAACACCCTAGACCAACCTACCACCATGAAGTGCTCACGGGATCCAACCTATGGGTGACTTCAAGCACCAACCTAGCACCTCCCTACCACCCTATGATGACTAAAATGAGACAAGAGTATGGATTCTCGTACCAGGGAAAACGATCCACGATGCAATATATTTTACAATGATTTTGAATGAACACCCAATCATACTATGACCTGCAACCCAACCATGACATCATCCCAACAAAGACTTCTGTATCTCCCAATAATGCCTTCTCGACTCTAGGCACATTGACTCTTTTACAATAATTACTCTTCCAATGATGACACTTTTACAAATTAATCTTTTACAGCTTTACAATGATGACTCTTGGCCTTGACACTTCTTCACAATATGCAGATAGTTATCATGTCTTCAAAGGACACCTTGTTTTCTCTTGGCCTTGATACTTCTTCACAATATGACGATGGTTGTCATGTCTTCAAAGGATGTCCCACTGCAATGCCTCCTTTGATTTGATACTTCAGATATTGAATTATTGCTTGAAGTTGTACTTGAATCTTCTTCTACCTACATGCAAAATTATCCTAGTGAAACCAATCCCAAAGCAAAACAAAATACCCTTCAAGTTACCTCTGTCTGCAAAACACATGTAAGTGCATAATAATGAATAAATACAAATTAAAATTACAATGCATACCTAAAGTGTGCTTTTCACTTTTGTTGTTGCCTTATTGCAGTAATAGAAAAATACTCCCACTCTTGACATAGGCCTGGACTCTATGCAAGACTATATCCAAAACCGACCTAAAGATATATACAATAAAAACTGATGACAAACCCTAGGCTAGTGATGGACCAAGTTCTAAGTACAACAATAGAGACCATTCCATAAACTATGACAAGAAAGGTAACATGCACTTGTACAACATCATATATATTTAGCAAACCTGGTTTAGCATCAAGAATATGTAGCATAATATGTGTAGTATCAAGAATAGGACACCCAAAAAACTAATTGTGACGTATAGAGACATAGAGATATAACTGAGACACTGTGTATACTTACGTTGTCCTGTAAAAACATGTGTTAGATATGATACTCAAAATTCAAATGTAAACACTAATCATACATACCTTCTATAGGAGACTTACCCTTGACTGTTGATGTGTGGTCCTTACTACAGTGATCCTTGAATGCATGTTTCTTCTTTCCTTCTAGTAGCGTGATATTTAGTCTATTGTATCTATGTAATTTAGGATCTCTAGGGTCTGAAATTTCATCCTATGGTATCCCTATGAGTGCTCTTTCCAACCCCATAGGTTTGATCAAGATTGGATTCTTCAAGAAAGAGTTATCCCCAATCTCCCACGATGACCTGATTATACATTGGTTCAGTAGAGAGAACTTGTATGAAGTGCCACGTGTCACAGTTGTGAACTTAGGTCCTAAAAAGGGTACTCAACAAACTACAGTCAGTACTCTTTCTCTGAATGTTTATGAAATTTGAATCCAAATTCTCAGAGAAAAAGTTATGACGATTTTCCCAACGTCGTCTGTTTGACATGGAATTCAATAGTCTACAAAAACCCTAACTTCCTCAGATCATATCTCCGACCATATAGAGAAACAATATTTGCAATTCAATCATAAGGCTCATCAAGATTTCAGCTCAAATGAGTTTTAATTACAGTTTCTGAAGCTTCACCGAAAAATAGTTATAGCGAAACTCCCACGATGGCATGTTTGAAGCCACAAAATCCCTACAAGAGGAGGATATGAGGGTCATTATTTATATGAATGTTTTGAGTTGAGAGGGTCCTCAACAAGTGAAAGTTGGAGGGATTTTAGGAGCAAAAACATATGATTAATTATTTACTATTCAATTACCACAACCAATTATAAGTGCCATGCCACAACCCCATAGGGTTTTAGCCTACTAACTGGGCTTACTAATTCCAAACACATATAACTCTCAAACTGTGAAGAACTGGGAGGCGTACCATATATCAAGAGAAACATATCGATGAGTAGAACCCATCGAGAATATATTTGATGCAAAATAGTATGATTCTTCAAGTAAAATTCCCTTGCAATATCGGGGTATCCCCTGGTGCTGCTTGGGTTGACATCAATGACAACCACTGATGAACACAAATAGTCTAAGTATGGAATGGAAACCTGTGAAGGGAGTGAAGCAAACTAAAATGCCCAGGCTGGCAAGCCATTGAAAATAAAATGAAGCCTATGTACTTGACAGTGAAAGACATGTTGCCAAGGATGGCTGGTAGGGAGGCTCCAAAACAAAGCTAACGAAAAATTTTGGAGGGTGGTTGTAGCTGCTACAAAACTTGGCATCACACTAGTATAACTCTAGCTCCCTGAATGGACCTTGTTTGTGAAAAGCAAGTCTAACACCTCCAAAAGTATTTTTCAATTCTTTGTTCATCTTGTTTTCCATACTTTCTTTATTGTAAGATGTAGTATCTACCAAGCTCTTGGTCGGTCGGCACACATTCCAAGCCAAACCAACAGAGTTGTTTCCATTGGGGATGAGGGGTATATTGGTGCACAAGCCATATGGTCGTTAGAGTTTTAGTTCCATATCTGGTTTTGCTCCATTGCCAAAAAGCATGGACAATACCCCGACGGAGTCACACAGGAACACAAGCATCGTTCCGCTACTAGCAAGCTTGGTTAGTACCCTGGCGGAGTTACTTGCATACCACTCTATGCAGGAAGCCTTTCTCTTCTTTCACCTTAATATTTTTTTTTTTTTCACATTTTCATTACTGTGAATAACACTTATTCATTTTAGAGGCGGAAGAGGGAGCCTGACTTATTGAGAGAAAAATAGGTTGTTCCTTCAGAGAAGTAGTTTTTATATATACCTCTGATGTGCTTGTTAAGGTTTTCCCCCTCACTTTACTCTACTTGAATGAGCTCACAAGGATCAACCCAAAAGAAACCAACTAGAGTAGGTGATACTAGTTAGCGTGAAAGCGTTGTGTTTTCACCAAGCTTCACTTCAAACAACACGTATTTTCCATTGATGTATGATGGACTAAGGACAACAAGTTCTTCATACAGAGGCAAGACGAGAGATAACCAAGTATTTATGACTGCACAAGTCCTCTTGTACTTTACCTACCTCGTTTCAAGGGTCACACATGGTTTCATGCTAAAGTATCCTATGAACATAAACAGGAGAACAAACAACAAAGAAAAGAAAAAGTAGAAGTAAATGCAAAAGAAAAGTGAGAAAGCAAATAAGTAGGAAGGAAAACAAACATGCAAAGTAAGAAGCAAACATGCATGTAAGCAAACAAACCAAAAGAAAACACCACTCCTACTCCTAAGATAACGATGCATGGGCCTGCTCACATGAAGTGATACTTCCATTGCAACCACTGACACATTAGTTGACCCATGTTGGTGAAGGTATGGTTCACGAGTAACACAGTTGTGTGAACCAGCAAACATGAAAGATATACCAAAGAAGACAAACCCACTTTAAGTTTAAATGTGTCCACATAACATAAGTGAGTGCAAGTGCATGGCATGAAATCCATGGACTTACCATGATGCCATGCGACATTGCGTGCAGATGTTAAGCATATGCATACTCTTGACTGTGACATGCAAGCAAATGAAAGAAACAAAGACAACTTGTGTCATGCATGTGTGCTTGCTATGTAAGGTTCCTCTAATGAATTAACAATGGGATCATGTAGTTCGAATGGAGGAAGCATAATGTTTGTGTGATATTGATCTTCAATGCAAACATATGAGTGATGAGGTGCCTCGGGTGTTTGAACAACTTCCTGATCAAAAGTTGTTAGTTTATGGTATGTTCTATGATTATAGCAGTTTACTTATCTTTCTTATTATAATGCACAGAGTAGCAATCACATGTACATAAAGTAAAGTGTAGATAGAACATTAAATGATCGACAAAAAAAAAGCCAAGGCAAGAGACACAAGATGTGGTAGCTAGCCAGGGACAAACCCCAATGTGGGGAAACCCTTTGATCAAATCTTCCTTTATCTTCAATAATTCAGCAAAGAGAAATAGTACATAAATCTTATTTACATCAGCAACAACAAACCCTAGATTAGCCAAACTAGGGCAGACAATATCTTGCAAACCGACCGTCGGATCGGCTTGATTCCACTACCAAAAAATGTGGTCTTCAGAGGAGATCCAGATGGACATACATCATAGTTCTGAGGAGAGAGTCTTCTGGTCAACGCTGGTCAAACTTCTGATCTGCAGTTGTAGCCCTAAATTATGCACCTTCCTTCCACACGTGTGAGAGAAGAGTCTCTTTCTACGCAATAGGAGAAGAGCCTCTTTTCTGCACAGGAGAGAGAGAGAGAGATGTGATGAGTTGAGTGAATTCAAATGAAGAAATGACCTCCTGTATTTATACACAACTATTGATGATTGAATAGACGTGATTGTTGGGCTTCTGAACCTACATGAGTTGCTGGGCGGCTTGATAATTATTTCATAATCAAAATAAATTCATATCTCTGTCAATACTTATCGGAATCGGATAATCTTTAGATCAATCCTACACCTCTTGATGAGAGGAATATTATAAAAATATTATCAGCCATGAATAAGATGACCGACATGGAGTTTGGCCCTAGTTTCCAATTTTAACACTCCCTCTCAACTAGGGAGAACTCCATCTGCAATCTGTCTGTTGGTCGCTACTATTCATACATCAAATGCACTTCCCTATACAGCTTGACCCCTGCTCTGCTCTGCTCTATCCTGCCTATTCTACTCTATTCTGTTCTACCTTGTTTTGTTCTACGTTGTTTTGATCTGCTCTGCTCTGCTCTGTTCTGCTATTCTCTACTTTGTCTGAATTATGAAGAGGAAGAAATGATCGAGGATGTATCATACTGACTCAAAGTCAGTCTCAGAGTCTGTACCACGGGCCCCAGACCAATCTCCTTCGACCTGAAGTCAGCGTTATAGTGGGTACAACTCCTACCATTGGTCCCAGACCAGTATCATCCTCCACTGACTCGAAGTCGGTCTCAGAGTGTGTACCACTAGTCCCAGACCAGTCTCAAATCACCTGAAGTCAGCGTCATAGTATGTACCAATCCTACCACTAGTCCCAGACCAATCCTTCACTGACCCGACGTCAGTCTCAGAGTATGTACCACTAGTCCCAGACTAGTCTCAACCAACCCGAAGTCAGCGTCATAGTGGGTACAACTCCTACCATTGGTCCCAGACCAGTGTCATTGATCCGAGATCAATGAAGGTCAACCTATCATAGGGAGTATGGTAGATACAATGATGTCTCCATTGGTACTACTATGGTCCCTATCCTCATTTCCCTGTTCATTAATCAGATGAGAGGTGCTTCCCATGCATCCCAGACTGCATCGGTAAGATTCCTTGACAGGAGAACTAATCAATCCTGTCCTCATAGGAGAACTAATCATCCTACTACACAATTGTCATGGAGAACACATCGTCCAGACCTCACAAGAGAATTAATCATCCTGCTACATAGTAACCATGGGGTGTTACAAGGAAAGTTTTGATTCTTTTACCTTGTGGTCATATGTCACTCCAAGAAGTACCCTACACCCCCCCCCAGAGCTAAAAGAGCTCCATACATCATACTAGACCCTCATTAGAGGGTTTTTGTTTTTGAACGACACCAAGTCGTTCTCAAAAAGTCAAAAATTTGACCTTTCTTAGGGGCTTTGTCAGAATGTTGGCGACCTGTTCATATGTACCGATATGTTGGAGCCTTATAGCTCCCCGTTGCACCATATCTCGAATATAGTGGTACCTAATATCAATATGCTTGCAGCGATCATGAAATACAAGATTCTGTGACAAACGAATCCTACTCTGGCTGTCACATAGGATCATGGTGGTATCCACTGTAAATCCAAACAGCTCACTGAAGAGCTTCTATAACCAGATTGACTCATAGGAGGCCATGCTAGCAGTAATATACTCTGCCTCGTCGGTGCTCAAAGCCACCAACTTCTGCTTCCTACTCATCCAGGATATCGAAGCAGATCCCAAGGAGAAACAACACCTAGAAGTGCTCTTACAATCCACCACACTGCCTGCCCAATCAAAATCAATGTATCCAAGTAGTCTCACATCTCCAACAGTGTATCTTAGCCCATATGTAATTGTCCCACAAAGATATCTTAACAGATTCTTGGCACC
This sequence comes from Pinus taeda, assembly GCA_000404065.3. Lineage (NCBI taxonomy): Eukaryota > Viridiplantae > Streptophyta > Pinopsida > Pinales > Pinaceae > Pinus > Pinus taeda. The sequence continues at coordinate 339,864 of APFE031603649.1, read as the reverse complement.
AATGCATTGTATGTGACGAGGTTCAACCATATGTTGACTTAATCTGTTGACTGCAAAGAATATATCTAGACGGGAGTTCACTAAGAACATTAATGCTCCGAGAGTTGCCGATACTCGGTAGAATTTCATAAAACGGGTCCAATAGCACTACCACTTAACTTCTTGAAGTCAAGCTCCACCGGGGTAATTACAGGCTTGCAGTTAACCATACTGAATATTTCCAATACCTTCACCACATATTTTCCTTGAGATAGGAAAATTTCCCTTGGCTTTTGCGAGACTTCAAGTCCTAGGAAATAACGCATCAGTCCTAGGTCCTTTATTTCAAATTCAGAAGCCAAATCCCTCTTACATTTGTGAATGAGAGGGTTTGCACCTGTTAGGAAGAGGTCATCCACATACAACACCAGTATGAGAGGTTTTTCATCTTCAACCTTAAATTAGAGGTTAGGGTCGACTTCACTCCTAGTGAATCCCAACTTCATCAAGTAGCTATCGACCCTCTCATACCATGCTCGGGGTGCTTTGCTTCAGCCCATAGAGAGCCTTCTTCAACCTGCATACATGAGATTTTCGATCATAAATGTCAAATCCTTCGGGTTGCTCCACGCAGACCTCTTCTTTGATTGAACCACACAAGAAAGCGATCTTAACATCCATTTGATGTAGGTTCCATCCTTGTGAAGTCGCAAGGGCTATGATCGAGTGGATGGTGGTATATCTGGCAACGAGAGAAAATATCTCATCATAGTCTATACCTTCCTTCTGGGAGAAGCCACGAGTGACAAAACAAGCCTTATATTTTTCCGTACTTCCATCTACTGCATGTTTTATCTTGTAAAGCCATTTAGAAGTGACAACTGTCTGTTCCTGGGGTCTAGGAACTACTTCCTAGACATAATTCTTCATAATAGACTCATATTCTTCGGCCATATCATCCTTCCATACTTGATGCTTGACGACATCTGAGGATGATGAAGGCTCATTTTGTATGATCGTGCTCATGATGGTCAGGTATCCCTGATACCTGTTGTGTTTCTTAATTTCATGGAAGGTTCCTTGGCGTGCAGTGTGTCCTTCAACATCATCGAGTAGCCCCCTAAGCCAGGAGGGCCTCTTCTTAGAAGAGGAGGGCTCAGGTGGATCAATAGGATCCATGGGTTCTTCCACATCAAGCATTGTTTCATCATCCTTTTCTTTCGGTTCCCTGGTGTCAACTTCTTGAGAGCTCTTCAAATTCAGAAGATTCTCCACCTTGCTAAGGGCCATATCTTCGTCAAAGGTGACATCATGGCTAATCATGACTTCTCTTTGACCGGTTACATAGATTCTATAGCCCTTAGTATTTTCACCATAGCCCACGAAGATTCCTTTCTTTCCAAATGCACCCAATTTATTCCTTTTCTCTTTCGGCATATGAAATATACAAGGCTTCCAAAAATTCTAAAATGAGATGTGTCAGGTTTCTTACCGGTGAACATTTCTTCAGGAGTCTTGGAACCCAATGCTTGAGGAGGGCATCAGTTTTATACATATATGGTGGTGTTTGTAGCTGCAGACCATAGAAACTTTGGATGTCTTTGATCATGGATCATGGCACAAACAACTTCCATAATCGTACAGTTCTTCCTTTCCGCCACACCATTCTGTTTAGGAGTATATGGTGTAGTAGCCTTCCTCTTGATGCCAACCTATTTACAAAAGTCATGAAACTCATTAGGTTCATATTCAATCCCATTATTAGTCCTTAAGATCTTGATCTTATTTTTGGTTTGATTCTCGATTAAGGCTTTGAAGTGTCGAAACCAAGAGATCACTTCATCCTTCTTCTTCAAGAAATATGCCCAAGCCTTTCGAGAATAGTCATCTGTAAAAGTAAGGTAATATAAATATCCTCCCAAGGAGTTCACAGGCATCATAACAGATATGTCTAAGTGAACCAGTTGTAATATATCGAAGGTCTTGCTTTAGCTTGAGGGGAATGATCCCCTTTTTAGCTTTCCTTTGGCACATCCCGGACATACACCTTCTTTCTCTACTCAGAATTTGGGCATCCCTATTACCATTTGTCTTACATCGGGTAGAGCTTTATAATGAAGGTGGGCAAACCTCCGATGCCAAAGTTTGGACTGAAGAGATGTGTCACAAGACATGACATCTAGCTGAATTCCACCGACCTAATATAATGGATCAACTCAAAACCCAAGAATGAAGGCATCTTTAACATTATTTTTCCATATATGTACCTTACCATCGCTGAAGGTCACCTTGTAGCCTTTGTTTTCCATTGCTGAGATGGACACCAGGTTCTTTTTTATTTCAGGTACATATAATATATCCTGTAAGTGAATCATATTACCTTGATTCAATTTAAGAGAAACATTACCTACACCTTTCATGGGATATTTCATATTATATCCAAGGACAATTTCCAGGTTAGTTTCTTTCTCTATCAGATTATGGAGAACTTCTTTGTAACTAGTGAAGTGCCTTGAGGCACCACTATCAATGAGCCAAATTCCCATTGAGTCCAAAGGAGCAGAGGTAGATAGAGCAACTGGTAGATAATATTCATCCTGCTTATTTTCAATAGTTTTGGATTCATACATGGAATTTCTAGCCTTCTTGAATGGTTGTCCTCTTCCTTGATTTCCAGCACTCCTTTTACCTTTGCTATTAAATTTTCCATTCCTTTGATTGCCATGAGAGGGATTTTGATCATCATCCCGGTGTGAGTCCTTTCTATCAGGGCACTCCCTTGCATAATGACCTGATATCGCAAATGTAACATCGTCCTTTTCTTCCACCCTTAGGTCCAACCTTTCTTTTTGATTTAGTCCTGGAAGTTTTCCTTTTCTTAGCATGAGAAGAAAAGGAAGCAGGAGGACCTTTATACATGGTCATTTCTTGCTCTTCTACCCTTGTTTCTTCTTGAATGCATCTATCCATTAATTCCTCGAAACCAGGAATTACATTATTGTTCAAAAGAGTAGTCCTGAACACACACCATTTGGTTGGTAATCCTCCAAGAGTCGTGAGTGCTATTTCTCTATCAGTAATAGTTTCCCCAATAGATAGGAGATCATTCCTGATCTCAATGATTCTTAAGAAGTATGCTTGCATACTCTCATCTTTTCCCTTCTTAATTTCCTTCAGCTTATTTCTAAGAAACAAAAATTGTTTTGCATCATTAACTTTAAATAAACTCACCAATCTATCATATATTTCCTTGGAGGTGTTCAAGTCGGAGATGTAGGCCACCAAGTGCATAGAGTCCCGAATGATCTTCTTTGTTTTGACTTTGTTGGTTTTCCATTTGTTCCTGGTAGAAATGGGTGCATTTGATGGAGGCTCAACAATATTGCCTCTCATGTGGTCCAACACTCCTTGTTCTTATAAGGTTAGATCGATAGACATCTTCCACAGAGCTTGTCTTTGGCAGGGAAGAGTGTTGAGGACCCCATAGTTCTTTTAAGATAGCCTTGCAAATCTTATCTTCAGTGATTGCTCTTGCTCTTGCTCAGGATTTGTCTTAACCTTTTTCTGATACCATGTTAGTTTATGGTATGTTCTATGCTTATAGAAGTTTACTTAAATTTCTTATTATAATGCACAAATTAGCAATCATATGTACATAAAGTAAAGTGCAGATAGAACATTAAACGATCGACAGAAAACAAGCCAAGACAATGGACACAAGCTGTGGTGGCTAGCCAGGGATAAAACCCAATGTGGGGAAACCCTTTGATCAAATCTTCCTTTATCTTCAATAATTCAGCAGAGATAAATAATACATAAATTTGATTTACATCAGCATTAGCAAACCCTAGATCAGCCAAATTAGGGCAAACAATATCTTGCAAATTGACCGTCGGATCGACTTGATTCCACCACCAAAAAATGAGGCCTTTAGAGAAGATCCAGATGGACCTATAGCGTAGTTTTGAGGAGAAAGTCTTCTGGTCAACGCTGATCAAACTTCTGATTTGCAGTTGCAACCCTAAATTATGTACCTTCCTTCCACACGTGTGAGAGAAGAGTCTCTTTCTGCACAGTAGGAGAAGAGCCTCTTTTCTGCATAGGAGAGAGAGATGTGATGAGTTGAGTGAATCCAAATGAGGAAAAGACCTCCTGTATTTATACACAACTGTTGATGATTGAATAGATGCGACTGTTGGGCTTCTGAGCCTACATGAGTTGCTGGCCGACTTGACAATTATTCCATAATCAAAATAAATTCATATTTCCATAAATACTTATTGGAATCGGATTATTTTTAGATCAATCCTACACCTCTCGATGAGAGGAATCTAATAAAAATATTATCAACCATGAATAAGATGACCCACGTGGAGTTTGGCCCTAGTTTCCAATTTTAACAAAAGTGAATCCAACCTCACGACAGTGAGGGCCTGACATAACTATCAACTCGAGTTGAAGTGCCTTAATAGTCTACTAGGTTTCGACTTCGTCGATAGATAGATCATCGTAGACCAATGTATTAGACAGATTAACAATGATTGAATCAACATTGTGATCAGATGAAGAAGTAGTGAGATCACGACAACCAAGATCAAAAAATTCAGGATGTGTGTTGGCATCCTCATGATTTGATGAATCACAGAGAGGGGTAGATGAGAAGCAAGAATGTTCAACCTTTGCATTTCTGGAAAAAGTAGATGAAGAATCAAGTGGATTTTCAAGGAATTATTTATCATCTCCGTTGTCAAATGATGGACTAACATCTATGTGTTCTATGAATGATCAACAATGGGAGCATCCGTAGATGGAGATACACATGCAAAATCAGGGATAGCAGAACCACCAAGGATGTGAGGAAAAAATGGAGGAGACATAGACAGAAGGGAATCATCCTTCGGTGCAGGTTGACGTTCAGGCTCCCAATCATACTCTTCATGAATGACAATGCAGGGTGGTTGGGCAACACCAACTCCGTCGATAGCTTGATCCTCATTCACAACAGGTGTAGAGTCTGGAATGGAAGAACACAAGACAATGTAATCTAGAGGATCAACCGAACACGAAGACATAGGTTGAGGTAAGACATGCATGTGACAACCCATGGGCTTCACAACCAAGTCTGCACAAAAATTGAGAGAAGTGATGTTGGGAGGATGTGACAATTGAACAAATGTGTGTGCATGTTCTCCCATATCACTCTATGGTGGTGGAGCTATTTGATGAGGGGGCGACGAACAATAACTTTTGACAACGAGCATGTTCGTATGTGATTATGTAGTTCCATCACTGATGTATGCTGATTGGGGCTTGAGCTTGAAATTCTTCTTGGGATTGATAGATTTGGTAAGACAATATTCAAATCTATGCATGAGATACTAGAATTTCATCTGAATTTTTGGAGCTTGAAACTGCAATACACAGAAGCACTCCCAAAAACCTTTAGGTGATTGTTGAGGAGTATTCCGTTGTTTTAATAGTTTTTTGTCAACATGCTCTAGATAAAAATGATGGAAAGTAGATTCAGTGAGATCCAAGAACTACTCAAGTGAGTGCATGTTGTTGGGTGGCAGACTCCAACACCACCGTTGTGGGGATTCGAAGTGTGTATGCAAAGCTGGCCTCTTCTACATAGAACTCATCTACAAGGAATGCATAGAAGTATTTTAAGTACTGAAGCCATGCTATTTCACCTTCACCATCATACGTGAAATCAGACAAGAGATCACAAAACTCCCTCGTGATGTCGAGAGGTTCGGAATGTGAAAAAAATCACGGAGGGACAAGTCTAATAATATCCATGATAGATGTATGAATATTAAAAATAGGATGAGAGGACACATCTTGTCATCTAGCCCTCCTTCTAGTTCCAGAAATGTTGACAGTGCTAGACTCACCAACATTCCAGGGGATCTCCTTGGTTAGAAGTCCCAACTAGACTTTAGACCATTTGGTGTAGGAGTTTCAACAGTGGGTTGTAGTGTATCGCCTTGACCATAGTTGCAATTAGAGGTAAGAAAGCTGTCCTTGTTGGTAGCAAGGGTGTGACATTCGCAGCAAGACAAGAAAGGTTCATGAATGGTTCTAACACACAGAAGGTGGAATGAGTGTGCCCCTTGGAAACCTGTGTAAACACGTAGCTTGGAAGGGAACACATGAGCAAAGATGCATCACAAAACTAGAAGGAAGTTGAACCAACAACCTAAAGTGATGGTTAAACCAACAACACATCTCAGTAAGATTCATACATACATATATAGAAAGAGTCCATACATACATGCGTAAGCAAACATATACATATATCATTATAGTAACCAAGTTAAGTAAAATACAACAACAACATATGCATGAAACATGATGGCTCTGTTATATTAAGAAGTGAAAGTTCCAATCATACAATAGAACCATTACCAAACACTAGTCTCGATAACAGAATGTTACAGTCACTTCAGCTTGCTCCTCCAAAGAGACGTAATAGCTCTGCACCGTGGAGAAGCCAACGGTCATTACAATACTCTCCAAGATTTCTCTAAGATACTCCTATCGGAAGGTTGGCTGACCAAAAGCCTCTACAATGAGTTATGAGGTATTATAAATAGCAAAGGGTGAGATGACCCTTGACATTCCCCTTTGTGACTGTTCACCTATCCTCATGACTCTTCAACTACTCTATGACTATTACACTCCACTATCGACACTTGGACTTTCAACTTACAAGATGTTTCATACAATCTACACATGTACCCATGTGAGACATGATAGGCTTGAGCAAGTCATGAAAGACATCACTAAGACTCGGACAACTATGGGAAGACCAACTCTTCGACATCCTCATGATGGTCCATGGTGGTGAATTGGTGCCAAGCTTGGTAGTCTGCAATGGTGTTCGTGTACTATGTGGTGACATCTTTCTGGAAATGAACTCTTGCCTCTGTTGCATCTAGGTACAATGATTTGGCTCCTCTATCCAACTCCTCTAATATCAACATGTGCATCATCGTCTTGAGTGGAGCTAGACCAGAAACATATTGATGCATAGTGTCTACATTGATCTTCATGTGTGTGTGGGTGACTATGCACATCAACCTATCAAAATACATGTTCAGCTCTGGTTCGACTTGGTTCTTGTCTTTTCCTCGGTGAGTGTGCCCACGGGTGGGACCGTATGCATGCGCATAATGAAATTCATGCTCCTGAACAACCTTGCATGTGATTGGTGGCACTTCTCACCCTGTCTATTCCGTGTCAGCTGCTGTGCATGTTGCGCCTCCTTTTGTACCTGTTCCTGCTAAAACTCCTTCTCTCGTCTGTGCAACTCCTGTTCTTCCTTGAGTTGCTACTTCATCGCCTCCAACACCTTCTTTGTTTATCTCTTTGCGTTTGCATGATCCTCTTTTTGTGCTATCACCTCATAGCCTCAATCTCCAAAGTTGCTTTCATCTAAGTGGATCTGCTTGAACTTGCAACTTTGCTTCGCCTCTGTGTTGTCAACAACATTTCTCTTGCATTTGTCGTATGCAAGTCTGCTACTGCTACTGATAATGCTTCTCATTGTGATGCCACTACCATTTTGTCCTGGTATCCTTGTTCATGAACAAAATTGATGTCTTCATAGATAGGAAATAGACACTTGATCAATTGCATCCCGAGTTACACTCTCAACGGTGTCTTTGACTTTGCTCTAGTAGAAGCCATTTTACTTGTGCTACTAAGAGGCAGAGGAACACCTATGAAACCTAGAGACATAGAAACACTCATGGCAAGCAATATGTTAATTGAAAACCAAAACAAACTAGAGGATTGACATGCAACAAACTTGTGTGATTGTCTGTGAAGATTGCATAATTTTCACTAGGACGCTGGGAGACTGACTACCAAAACTACGCAAGGAATAGTGTGGGCTATCAAGAAGCTGACTAACTACTCAAACTACACAATGCACAGTCCAACCTGGTGTACTGAGGAATGAAACTACGCAATGTGAAATTTCAGTTAACAGTGACATGCAAACCAAAAAACTACATTGTACAGTTTCTGGGGCGAGGAAGGCATTGCCTCCGAGGATTGTGCAATGAAAGCTTGGAGGTCAATGCTAGGCCATACTTGCGTAATTTATGGAGGGAAGGTAGATCCTTCACTTCCAGAAATGTGCAATTCTAGCCAGGAAGGGAAAGGTTTGGGCCAAGGCAGCCCATACCCACTGACGAGTGACTGAAAACATGAGAAGTTTGAATGCATGGTGAAACTGAGTGTAAAAAAGAGTGAATGATCATGCATGCAAACAATAACTGCAGGATTCAGAAAATGGTAAAATATGCATGTGTGTGAAGTGGGTTTCTGCAACAGCGACTGTCGGTGCGAAAACAGTGTCATGCATACGACAACAATGAGATGTGAACAAAAACTAAAACAATGCTTCTACAAGTTAACATACATCAAAACGTCAGCAACCACTTGTTGAAATCAAGCAAACAACACTTACACAAAGTGAAACACAAGTGGTGAAGTGCCGAAGACTTCTGGATGTGATGTGGGATGTCAGAGCTATAAGATCGATGTGAGGAATGAGCTCTGTAGCATTGGTTCATAAGTTTTGATAAGATTGAGGTTCTGATGCACATGCCACAAATCTAGGAAAAATGACACTTGGCGAGACGTTTCTAAAATGATCTATGAATGTAACCTACAACTACTAAAAATAGATCCCTCAAATCTAGGGAACTGGTCAACCCTGAAGGCATATGCATTGGTCTGCGTGCTTGGGATGGAAATTTGCATAGTTTCTAGGCATATCAGAGTTGGCTGTCTATCAGGTATTGCACAATTTCTAGGTTGAGCAGGTCACTGGCTCCCAAAATTGTGGAATTTCTAGGCTGAGGCCTAGTGCTGGGTCAGATTACACAGTTTTATGACGGAGGACTATCTAACTATTCTGTGCAATTCTGGAGCCCAGTGGGCTGCCCAGCTAATTTGCATAATTTTTGGTGAGAAGGCTGGTTCCCCTCCAGAATGGTGCAATTTTCTAGGGGAGTGTCTCAGCCAACAAATAGTCTACATCCCAAATGGCATCCTATGAAAGGAGTGAAGCAAATTAACATGCCCAGGCTGGAAAGCCATTGAAAATCAAATGAAGCCTATGTACTTGACAGTGCAAGACATGTTGCTAAGGATGGTTGGTAGGGAGGCTCCAAAACAAAGCTAAGGAAAAATTTTGGAGGGTGATTGTAGCCGCTATAACACAATCTAAATCCAAAAATGTTATCATTAGAACAAATGTAAAGTTTGCTGAAAATATATCGATCTATGAGCCTAGTTCGACGGATGTGCCACCTCTCTCTATCCCTTCTACTTCTGAAAATATTCCTTCTTTAGATGATGACATCGAGGAGAAAAATCCTCCCCCACCTCTCCGTATCCTCCTTCAGCTCCTCAGCGTACAAAATGGGTCTGTGCTACTTGGTATGCAATAGGTGCTCTTGTAGGTGATCCTATAGATCATTGATCTACACGTTCTCAGTTTGGTCGAGCCTCTTCTTTACTGGCTCAAGCTTCAATGAATTATGATCCTCACACCTTTGCAAAAGATTCAGGCCATCCAGATTGGGGTGCAGCTATGAATGAAGAGTATCGTTCATTATTGGAAAATGATACATGGGACCTTGTTCCTCTTCCAAAGGGATGAAAACTTGTTAGATGCAAATGGGTTTACAGATCAAGTTTGGACAAGACAGAAAAGTTGATAAACATAAAGCTTGTCTTGTTGCTAAGGGTTTTTCATAGGTTGAAGGCATTAACTATACTGAAACCTTCATTCCTATTGCCAGAATGAACTTTATCTGCCTTGTTCTTTCCCTTGCTACCTCTTTCAAATGGGAAGTCCATCAGATCAATGTTAAATCCGCCTTCTTGCATGGGGACTTGCATGAAGAAATCTATATGGAGCAACCTCCTAGATTTATAAAAATGGAATCTAGATTTGTATGTTAGCTTAATAAATCCCTTTATGGTCTCAAGTAAGCCTCTCAGGGTTGGTATGCCAAAATGGATAGCTCTCTTTTAGATATTGGCTTTTCTAGATGTCATTCTGACAATACTGTCTACAACAAGAAAGTGGGTAAGTCTCTTATCATTATTGTTCTTTATGTTGATGATGTTATCCTTACTAATAGTGATCTGAACCTTACAAACCATGTGAATTCCAGCCTTAAAAAGCAATTTCAAATGACAAACTTAGGACATTTGCATTATTTTCTTGGTCTTCAAGTCTTGCAATCCAAATAAGGTATTTCCATTTCCCAGTCCAAGTATGGATACGATCTTCTATGCCACTTTCACATGGAATACTGTAAGCCAACCCCTTCTCCCTTTCAGTCTGGAGCCATAATTTCAGTCACTTGTACTTACCATGAAGTTGATACTACCTTATATCGTCAACTTGTTGGAAAAATTTTGTATCTGAACCATACCCATCCCGACCTCTCCTTTGTTGTTTGACTTGTTGCTTGATTTATGAAAAACCCAAATGAAAGTCATTGGAAAGTAGCTAAAAGAATACTTTGATATATGCAAGGTACAATTCAGTTTGGGATTCATTATAGTGCAGAAGCATCTCCTCTATTGGTTGGTTTAATTGATTCTGATTAGGTTGGTGACCCTGATGATCAAAAGTCTACCACAGGTTATGTCTTCACTCTTGGTTTTGGACCCATTACATAGGCTTGCAAGAAGAAAAGTGCCATTTCTCTTTCTTTAACAGAAGTAGAGTATCGTGGTGCTATTGAAGCTAGCAAGGAAGCCTTGTGGCTTCATCAGATCCTGTCAGAGTTTGGTTTCAGCAGCAGCATACGACTACACTTTGGTGCGATAATCAAAGTGCCATTTAACTATGCAAATATCCAGTCCAACATCAATGCAACAAACACATTGAGCTACACATGAACTTCATCAGAAATCTCATTCATGACCATGTTATTGAAGTGAAATATTGTTCAGCTAATGATCAAGCTGTGCACATCTTTACAAAGGCCCTCACAAAGGCGAAGTTTACTGAACTTCGATTTATAGTAGGAGTTCAAGAAGTTGTCACTATGGGGGGATAGGTTCTAATGCCTCCATCCTTCTCCTATTGTTTCATCTTTGTACATCCTTGAATCCTATCCCAAGTTGTTCTTAAGGGGGGATATTATAATATTTGGGCACATAGGAAATAATTAAATATAACTTGGTCTAGTGTATAGTTAGGTAAACTGTGTTTCTTTAGTATGCATTTTTTGTAACTTACAATATGACAATCATGATATGTTCTAGACATGAAGTGATCCGATGGTTCATTTTTTCCTCGGTATTTTAGACACTTGATCTGTGGCTTAACACCAGATTGGTCCATGATCCCTATTTAAAGAGCATGGAGGGTAATTTGTTAGGTGACCGTTCATGAGAGAAACTTATGTCAATTTCTCTCTTTTACATTAATAAATTGCCTGAAGTGGCCACATTGGTTTAGAATGTGGGCTATTTCCCTCTTTGAGGGTTTTAACCACGTCAAGAATATTGTTGTTCTATCTAACGAACTTACCCTGTAAATTCGTACAATAGAGAGAATAATGAAAGAGCTCCAACACTGAACTGTCAAAAGGTTATCAAATGATCCTCAAAAGCCTTTTTATGGATGAGGTCTCTATTTTCTTCATTTTTCCATTATTTTCCTTCATTTTCCTCCTGACATGCAACCTGTGACCTTTCACCTTCATTTTCTCCTAATTTTCATTATTTTCACAAATAATTGTGCCAAAAATGCCATTTTGCCTTTCCAAAGCCTTAGCCATTGCCTTTTCCAATTTCCTTAGCCATAAACAACCAAATGAACACCCCCTAGGATGTCTTTTCCAACATTTAACTTGGAATAAGTGTCCCATCGACCGTGGTTATTGTTTTTTACTTTTATTACATGAATTTTCACTAGGGTTGATACAGTAATCCTCATTTGATGTAGTGAAAAACACCTAATCCTCACCCAACTTCCATTGGACTATCTAACTCCTATTGGATGGACACATATATTCCTTGTACTGAATTCACCAAGTCACTGTATAATCTGAAGCCTCCATGCCTTCACTTCCTCCATGTGAGCCTCGTTTCAGAATATTTCACAATGGACTCGTAAATTCATTCAACATGAACATCACAACAACAACATCATTCTGAATCACAAGCTCCAATAAAAAAAGAAGAATAAAATTGGTGAAGATAATCTCCAAAATACTCCACTAGCTACCACACAATCTCACCAAACACTTCTTTTGTCTGCACTTCAACATTTCACTCACTGCATAAATGTGACGGTTGAAAAATACTTCAACTCACTGCTACAACACCTGCAAACTTCTTTAGAAAATTTTGTACTAGACAACTCACACAACTTGCACACTCTTCTCCAAGCTCACACTAACTCAACACACCAAGAAAATAAACTCAGTACTTTTTTTTTAGTATAGGCCAAATTATATTCAATTATCTCCAAACCAATACCATGGTTACGTCAATACCTAGGACACTTGTACCATGGTAATCTCCAAATCAATACCACAGGTAAATACCATGGTTATGCCAATATCATGGACACTTATACCATGGTAATCTCCAAGTCAATACCATGGGTAAATATCATGGTTATGCCAATACCACAGACCCCTATTCCATGGTAATATATAAGTCAATACCACAGGTAAATACCATGGTTATTCCAGTACCATAGACTTTTATACCATGGTAATCTCCAAAGAAATACCATGGGAAAATACCATGGTTATGTCAATTCCAAGGCTATATTCACCAAGGTAATATCACATGGAAACTTACTCCACACATATACCAATACCATGGTAATGTTAATACCAAGAATACATGTACCATGGTAATACTCTACTAATGAAATATGCAAGATGTGTAAGAAAAGTAGAGAAAATACTCAAACAGAATTGAAAACAACTCAACTCCAAAACATATGACATAAACCAAGCCAACGTAAACCAAGTCAAATCACCTCCAATGCTTATAGCAGAATCTCCAACACATGCAACAACATCTCAGTGCATGTAGCAACAATCCAATGTCTACGAGACATATGAAACACCTAGAGAGCATTCCAATGCCTCCAATGTCCTCGTTTCTGGCATCCCAACAAAGCACTACATCTCCAATTTTGAAATCATCCTCCTTTGTTTTTCGGTCATAGATTTTCTTTATCCTGTCGTGGAGCTTAGAGGTGTTCTGAAATACTTCGTCTCGTGTCTACTGTAGCTGAATCATTTGATTGATCTGACGCTGTATATCATTCTCTTCACTTCCTGCTTCTTGTAACAATTTTATGATCGAGACTGCTAATGATGAAGGGAAACCAATGTCTACTCTATACACTATTTGAAAAGGAGAAAGTCTAAGGGATTTCTTACTACTCACCCGATTTGATCACAATGCATTGATAAAATTTTTGTGCTAATTCTTTTTGTTGGCCTCCAACATTTTCTTGATGATGTTGATTAAGGATTTATTAGAGGACTTTGCCAAACCATTTCCTTGTGGATAGTATGCTGTAGAATGTCCCAAATTGATGTTATATTTGTCACAAAACTCAGTCATCTTTTTAGACTTGAATTTTGCCACATTTTCTGTGATGATCTTATTAGGACAACCAAAATGGGACAAGATATTAGTTTCTAAGAATTGAATGATAACTGAATTTCTTGCTTGCCTGGTTGGAATCACTTCAATCCACTTAGTAAAGTAGTCTATAACTGTCAATATCTACTTGCGTTGTGTGGATGATAATGGGTTAATCTTTCCTATGAAATCTAGGCCCCATTGCTGAAAAGGTGCATCAACTAATATAGGTTGTAGAGGAAAAGGAAGAAGTTTTCTTTTATCTTGGAAAACTTGGCACTCGTGACAACTCATCATTGCCTTGTAGATATATGCTAAAAGTGTAGGCCAATAGTAACTCGTTCTCTGTACTTTGTTGGACGTGGTCTTCCAGTACATGTGGCCCGTACAATATCCTTTATGGAAGTCATTTATCACCTCTTTAGACTCATCTTTGGTTAGACAGTTTAGTAACATACCTCCAGGATCCTTCCAATAAAGTGCGTTGTCCATAATGCAATATTTAGAAGCCTTCAGCTTCAATGACCTTCTCTTAGCTTTAGACATGCCTGGAGGGGGATTTAGATGTTGCAAAACATCAATAATATCAGAATATCATGAAGATGATAAAAATATATCAAATACCTGAATGAGATCTACTTCTTCTTGATTATCAGACAATGCTACTACAAGGTTGATATCTAGAGCATGGATATTTGACTCAGCCATGAGATTGGCTAAGCCTTGACCCTTGATCAGCTTGTTAGGCTTGATCTCAAGATTATATTCAAATAATATTGTTATCCATCTACCTCTTCTACCTTATAGGTCATTCTGCACAAGAACTTCTTTTACTGCTGCATTAGGCACATAAGCAAGAGTATGCAAATGTAAAATGTAAACTTTGAAATCTTTCACCGCCTTTACCAAAGCCAAATCTTGTTTATCTATGATGTTGTACTTAAGGGTTGCATACCTGATATTACGACTGAAAAATTCTATTGGAAACTTGGTTTTATCCCTTTTCTGCATCAATACTGTTGCCATGGTATGCTTAGAAGCAAAAGAGAATATTATGAAATCAATGGAGTAATTGAGACTGATTAAAACATTGGTAGTGGTCAAGGCAAGTTTTACCACATGAAAGGACTTTCCATCTTCTTCGAACCACTTTACAACATTACCTTTTTCAACATATTTGTCATCTCTCTAAGATGTTAAGACAAATTAGGAATAAATATACGTAAGAAATTCATCTTACCATTGAATGCTTGGATTTCTTTCTTGCTGCGAGGGAAATAATTTTGCTAAATGGATTCTACCTGTGAAGGGTCAATCCAAATGCCATCCTTTGAGATGATGTGGTCTAGAAGTTTGCCTTCCTCCATAGCAAATAAAATTTTGTTTGGGTTGAGAGAGATTCCAAACTTTCTGCATCTCTGGAAAATAACTCTTAAATGGTGCAAATGCTTATCATCTGAATGTGAAAATATTGTTACATCATCTAAGTATACAACCAAGAAAACATCCTTTTCATTAGCAAAGGCTATGTCCATGGAACACTGAAAAGTTTCCTCTGCATTTTTGAGATTGAATGGAATTTTTAAATATTTGAACGTGCCCCAAGGTGTGGTAAATGTTGTCTTGTCTTGATCATCCTCATGCACTAAAATCATATTGTAATCGGAGTAGCCATCCAGTAGTGACATCCGGGAAGTGCCAACAACTCTTTGAAAGATATGGTACATTTTTGGGAGTGGATAACTATCTTTCATAGATATTTTATTTAAGTTTATGAAGTCTACGTAGAGCCTTATTTCCTTAGTCTTCTTTCTCGTCAGAACTAGATTTGATATCCAGTTGGAAAATCTAATAGGAACAATGATGTCTGCCTTGAAAAGTCTGTTAATTTCTTTCTCTATCGATGACAGTAACCTTGGGTTAATCCTTCTTAGATTTTGTCTAAAGGGATTTTGATCAGGTTTAATTAGGATGGTATGCTGAATTATTTTTTTGTCGTACTCCTTTAAATCCGCATAATCACACGCGGAAACATCAGAAAATTCAGACAATAAATGAATATATTTCTCTTTTACCTCTGGAGATGATCATTTGGACATCTTGATAATTTTCGGTTTGTATGATGTTCTATGTTCATGTCTTCGACACCTTTCTCCGTAGGAACCAATGTGGGCTTCCTTGCTACATCATCTTGATCAAACAAGTCTTCCAAAGGTACAAGACCTTTTAGAATATTGTTGTCCTTCAGCTGTAGTATATCAACTCTGGTTGCCTCGATGACTTGATCATCCTTGTCTTAAATTTCATCCATGGAAAAATTCTCAAACTCTCCTTCACTCTGAAGAAAGTTATTTACCTACTTGTAATCCCAGAACACTTGCCAATATTGCGAGTTGTCAGGAACAAAGGGTCGATTATTTTACATGAATCTCAAATTTTCTGTTTGAAAATATGGGAATTTTGAAATTGCTTGTAGTAGCAGCCAATGAATCTGCCATAATATTCTGAATCCTTGGTACAATTGAAAGTATATATTCAGGAAACATTCTCAAAATATCTAAAAAAAACATTTCTATATTGTCTCATTCGTGGATGGTGAGCTTGATATTCACCTTTAACTTGCTTTATCACATGTCCCGAATCACCATACATAGAAATTATTCGTTCACCCAATCTTTTCAAGATCTTTAAACCAGTGATCAGTGCTTTGTACTCCACCTCATTATTAGCGCGATCAAAAGCTAGCTTGTATGAGAATAATATAACATTCTAAGGGACCTTACCTTGCTTATGATGTGGACTTCGGATCCAAATTCTAATACCTTCACCATCTTTTCCAAGAGCACCATCAAATTCCATGGTCCAAAGACCATGCTCCTCTTCCAAGGGCTGTAAATGTATTTTCTTCTTTGGCTCGATTTTCTGAACATTCTCTTCATGTTTTACTGAATTTTCCATTACCTTTTCTGATGACTTTTCTAAGTATTTTTCTGCCTTGTCTGATGGTTGTTCTGATGAACTTGGCATATTGTCTTTTCCCTGATCTAAAATGGTCCTTATACAAACAGAAATTTTTTATACATCTTTTATTTCTATAAGCTAACTATCTACATCATTCAATCCACTATCATCATATAAAATAAATTATCCTAAATATGTATGTACAAAACTTATAGTATGATTATTCAACATCTCCTTGTTAGTTATCGTGAATTTCATTTTGGTTTCTTCGTACAATTTCCTTAATTGCCCGAAAACTGGGATGGTGGCATAGGAGAAGTCTAATTGCAGTGTGCCTCTTAGTTTATCTCCCCAGGACTTTGACAATAACATACCAAACTATGGTGGTATATCATCTACCACCACATCTATTAAGACATTATTTGCTAGGATTTGGTCCAGGGATACTACCAAATCTTTGATTTGACCAAGACAATGGACCTTACTGGAATCAAAAGAGTACAATTCATGGTATTCATGAGTTATATCTAGACCCAAATTTTCCATGATGGCATTGGGAATTAAGTTATGGGAGGCTCCAAAGTCAAGCATGGAGTTGTGAAGAATGTACTAGTGGATTCTTAAACTCAATAAAATGGAGGAACCTCACTATCTTCTGACTGACCATCTATGGCTGGATCAAAAACTAATTCAGGCTGGTCATCTTCAACATTAACCATGTCAGACAAAGTATCAACTTTCAACATTTTAACTATCTCAGACTTGTAATGGCTATTTTTAACTAGTTTAGTAAGAGGGATTGACACTTTCAACTTTGAAATTTCAGTTTCTAGATTGAATGTGCCAGATTTATCTACCCTTCTTTGGATGATGTCTCTCTTCTCGGGCAGATATTTTGATGTCTGATCCATCTTCTCACTATCATGGTCCTTGTTTTGATTTCTTGTAGATGGCTTATTTACTTTGTTTTGGTTAGCTAATGCCAACCCTTTACCTTTACTTTGATTACCTTGAGGATTTGTCTTCTGTTGGGTATCCTTCTACTATGATGTCCTTTTTTGAATAGTTGTGATCGAGACATCCCTATTTCTCAAGGAATATTGATTTTGTTGAGAGCTGAGTGCATTCAGGTATCCTCTTTGATAATCATCTGATTGATTTTCCAATGCATAGTCATTCGCCAGTATGTAGTCTTCATATTTGGGTTCTTCTGTTTTCTCAACATACTTCTTATTTTTAGTCAAGAAAATGAGATGGTAATCTTCCTTGAAGAAGCAGTTTTCTTCGACAATCGGGTCTATTTCATCCTCCGATTCTAAGGGTGTCTAAATTGGCTACTGAGATGTTGATGCCTTAGAAGATTTCTACTCTCTTTGTTTTATCCTGTACTGGGGTTTCTACTGGTTTATTATTCGGCCGGCCATTGTCTCCATCGTTCTGATCAGCGTATCTAGTTTAATATTGGTGGAATAAGAAGTTTCTTCTTTAATTCTTACTTTCTTCTCTGGTTTCTCATGTTTTAACTGAGATTTTTTAATCAACAAATTTGCTTCCACACTCGCTGCATTATTCTTCATTTCTTCCAGAGTTGCAGGATCTCTTTCCCTTAGTTGATAAGCCATCTCAGGATCAAATTCATCTGGATAATGTTGAAGTGCCAAACCAGGAGGAGGTTTCATGTTATCTGGAATGGAATTGTAGATCTGATTGAACCTTGTAGTAAACAACTGAACCATCTCGTTAGGATTCCTTTTCAATGTATTGTTTTCGGCCAAGATCTACAATGGATTCTTCTTTTCTCACCACCTAGCTAAGAAGAACTCATTTAGCCTCTAAGGAGTATCAATGGAGCAAGCTGCCAAACCATGGAACAATTTTTTGTTGAGCCATTAGTCCCATTTTGGCATCATCTTCATCAACCTCCTCTAAATCAATGAAATCAACCATTTTGTCAATATGTTGTTGTGCTATGATTCCCAGGCTGCCATCAAAAAGAGGAAGTCTCTGGCCATAGGTTTGAGGTAAAGCTACCAACTGTCCAGGTAATTGTAAGGGAGAAAATCTTGGCATGACTACTAGGGGAGGATGTACGGGAACTACAATGGGCTGCGTTGGCTGGGATGAAGATGGAGGTACGAATATAGATGATTTTGGAGGTATAATAGAGTGTATGGTAGAATATAAGCTTTCAAGCTGATACTGGATATAGGTTTTTTCTACATTAATTTGCAATTTTTTTAGCTCAGATTTGAAGTTTATCAAAATTAAACCAAACCTGGTGCTCATGTTTTGAAAACTGAGATGTTGCAGAAGGTTGATTAAACAAAGGTTTTGAGGTGGGCAAGTATGAATCATAATTTATGGGATCAAACACTATCTCTATAAGACAATACCCAGACTTTGAAGGAAATAGGGATAGCTTGAATTTAATATCAAACGAAATATCCTCAACACTCAGTATTTGATTTAGCAGGGAAGCGGTCCTTTCCAATTTTTCTCTTTCAGTCTCGGGGAAAGGGATTTTAGGTTTTCTTAACAATATTTCAGGATCATCAATAGGAGAAGGATGGTTTGGGTTAGGGTTTGACTTGGTATATATTTTCGGAGCCAGAATCTTAATAGGGTCAAAAACTATGCGAGGTAAAAGACTTCAGACTAGAGCGGAACAAAGAGAGTTTCAAACTTCACAGCAAAGGAATGTCTTCAAGAGAAAATTTTAAATAGGTAACGATCAAGAGCTTATGAATCAAATGAGGTTTGATTGAACTTGTGATTTGTAAACTTCTTCACTTTTCCAACAAGCTTTGAAAATCTTTGATTGAATCAATTGGATCAGGATTTGGATTTTGATTTTGTTTGTCTCCTTGAATCCAACTCTACAATCTTGACACTGCAATTATGGAATCAACCTTTTTGAAACTTAGTCGTATCATCTAGATGACCAAATTCCAATGAAAACTTTTTGTACACCCACAGAAAATGAATCTTTCGTTCCCCAGCAACAACGCCAGTATATTATCACTCCTCCGAATCTCCTAGGCTGAGGAAGAGTCCAGCTGAGGTAACCACAGACCAACCTTTTAGCTTGGTAGCTAGCCATACCAAGCTAGAGAGTGTTCTCTCCAAAGAATCAAAGCCAAGATGGCTGGATGAATTAGGGTTTAGGCTAGTTATAAAGTGTAGAGGGTTGTTTGATTTGATTTGGTGGGGTTATTACTGGATGAGGGTATTAGGTCAAAGAGGCTAGGTCAAGGAAAATGAGATATGATTGCAGACATTCAAAGGGGAAAGGTAGGCCGAAGGTTTAGCACTAAAAGGGTGATTTGATGAGATGGTTTAAGACTGATGAGGATTTAGGAAGAGCATAGGAGATTTATTCTTCCTAAACCAAAGAAAAATGGATAAATTATGATAACTTTCCCAAAACAGAGTAGAGCAAACATGTATTCTCCCTATCAACTTGAAAATTACCATATAATAGACATGAAATGGTTTATGAAATTACAAAACATTCATACAAATGATCAAAAAGAAGAAACAATTCTAAACATCCATACCACATGTATCCAAAAGAAAGAGCTGCAACTCATCTATTAATACTAGCCAAAATCTGATACAATAGTGTCTCTGATCTCTAGTACAACATCCAACTGAGTCCAACCTCTGAAAAGAGTGAAGAAAGGAAATATATAGACATAAAAATAAAATCCTCCCAAGCTCAGGGTTCGAATCCATGAGAAGAGAAGCAGTTCCACCAAAAAGCAAATTGATAGCTAGAGTGTAGGGTGTTCTAAGTGACTCATCCCTAATTACATTGAAATTGATTCATTTAACTTGATAAGTCTATTAACCTAATGTATTTACACCTAGGTAATAGTAAAAGACCAAAATTACATTTGCAATATCAATTAAATTAGTAAAAAATTGATTTCCAAAGATGAAAATCAAATCTGGAGAAAAAGAGTGAAAAATCAGGCAAAATGTCAAGTGCGCCATCTTTCTCTCAAGTGCGCCCTCACAGTGTCATGTGTGGCCTCCTTCTTTCATGATGCTTTTGACTACCCTCCTGGTGTCCAAATTGAGTCCAGGATAGCTCATTAGAAATCTTGTCTTGTCTAGTTTCAAAATCTTCCTTTAGTTTCCAAAATAGACCTAATTTGACCTCCAAAACTTCATTCTCCCAAGACTGGTCAAACAAGCAGTGCCTGGGAAACAAATGAGGCAAAAACATGATTTTCGCTAGTTTTTTTGCCCTTTTCGCTTGCTAATTTTGCAAAAAAAGGTTGGAAACATGGTTTTCTTAGATGTATTTATCATTCTGCATCTAGTGGTGGTCTCCATTTCTTCAAAAAATGTCCCAAAAAGTGCACATCACCTAGGGCGCTACACGTTTGACCATGCAACTGATATAGAACTCCCAAAAAAACACATAAAAGAAAACATCTCCAAAAATGTTCCAAGAGGCTTCAAAATTGGCCAAGGAGCTGATGTTTGATGTGGCTAGGTTTAGAGTGAAGCATCTACAAGTATATCAAGCTTCTTCTTCTCTTCTTGGTGAGTTAGGGCTTCAATTTTTGCCTTTGCATCCTTGAACTTTTCCCTTGCATTTCTGTTAAAATTGGCAACTAGGGCGAAACTCCACGTGGGTCATCTTATTAATGGAAGGTAATATTGTTCTTGGATCCCTCTCATCGAGAGGTGTAGGATTGATCTAAAGATCATCTGATTCCAACGTATGAAGAATCAAATGTTGTTTTTGATAAGATAAAGAAGCGTTGTCTTGTATTGGCCCTCTCCTTTAGATTCTATGGGAATCTAGCTTATTGATCATAGTGCTTCAAGGCACCTCATCGGATAGAAGGGTTCTCTCTCGAATTTGGTAGAGATGGAAACAATCGTGGGATTATACTTGGAGTCGATTTCACCTATCCTCGAAAGGGTGTAGGGAATGTTACCTCTCAATTGAATGAGGGTAACTACATTCATTTACAAGAATCTCTTTTATGTACCTAATCGCAAGAAGAACCTAATGTCCATCTCGGAAATGGAAGTCAAAGATTTCAGGGTGGCACTCATTAATGGAAAGGTACATGTTAAAAAATAGAATTTTCAAAGATGCTTTTTCTCATGGTTTCAGGGTTCGCAATTTGTATCAAGTTGCAGGATGGTCCATTGGGGATCATGTGAATTGACATATCACATCTATAACACCAGAGGTCTAAATTTGGGGCCCTACCCAATGTGAGTGAAATGGTCATAGGGATGCCTGAATTCAAGAAGAGCATGAAGGTAAATGTCTGAGATGTACAGAAGGAAAATCTTATAAGGGGACCATTCCCCTCACACAGTAGGTCCACTGGTTTGGAACAACCTGAGGAGTTTGAGATTCATGATTAGGAATCTCATGTATACAAGTGGAAGAAAGCCCTCTATGGCTTGAAGCAAAACATCCTGGGCGTAGTATGAGAGGATTGAAAACTGTCTGATGAAGCTGAGATTCACTAGGAGTGAAATCGATCCAAACCATTACCCGAAGGTTGTGGATGATAGACCTCTCATACTGGCACCTTATGAGGATGACCTATTTCTGACAGGTGCAGACCCTCTCATTTGCAAAAGTAAGAGGGAGTTGGATTTCGGATGTGGAATGATAAACTGCAGGCTTGTGACTACCTCGAGGATCTTAACTTTCAGAAGTTATATGGTAGTGATGTTGGACTAGATTTGGGAAATGCCTCAGAGTTTCATAAACTCATTCACGTTGATGTTCTTGGTGAACTTCCATCTGGACATATGTTTTGCAGTTAGCATGGTGAGTCATATTTGGTTGAGCCTCACTAGATTGGTGCTAATAATCTTCTGAGATATCTTCAGGACACAATCTCTCATGGATTGAGATACACTGCCAGAAATATGAAACTACATGATTATTCAAATTCTGACTTCGCAGTAAGTGTGGAAGATCACTAGAGCACCTCTCAGTGCTGGTTCTCTTTGGATTCTTCTTCCATATCATGGATGAGTAGGAAGCAAAAGTCGGTTGCTATAAGCACCGTTGAGACCGAATACATAGCTACAAGTATGATCTTGTGTGAAGCTGCATGGTTGCAGAAGCTCTTAAGTGAGCTGTTTGTACACATGATGAATACCACTGTGATTCTCTGTGACAACTAGAGGGGGGATTTGATGATTTCTCCAGCAGATAGACATCAAATATTGCCTTATTTGGGATATGGTAAGTTGATGAGCGAGGAGGCTGCATCACATTGAGACTGATGTATAGGTCATAGACATTTTGCCAAAACCTCGC
The DNA here is from genome assembly GCA_000404065.3 of Pinus taeda. Classification (NCBI taxonomy): domain Eukaryota; kingdom Viridiplantae; phylum Streptophyta; class Pinopsida; order Pinales; family Pinaceae; genus Pinus; species Pinus taeda. The sequence goes on along the minus strand of APFE031603649.1, from coordinate 316,955 downwards.
GGAAAGGTCAAATCTATGAATTTTCCGAACGACTTGGAGTCATTGAGAGACCTTCTTATAAAGGTCTTGCATGTTGCATGCATTGAGCTTTGAGAGCTCTGGGGGGCTTGGGGTACTTACTACAGCAACATACGACCACAGGGTGACTCACCCTCCCCTGGTGGTGCGCTATGTACAAGATGACAGGTTCAACCTTCCCCTGTGATACCTTGTGGCGATTGTGGAACAGAATAATTAGTTCTCCTGTGGGCCGGGATGATTAGTTCTCCTGTGGCAACCATGGAACAGGATGATTAGTTCTCCTGTGGTAACTATGGAACAGGATGATTAGTTCTCCTGTGGGCCAGGATGATTAGTTCTCTCATAGCAAATATGGAACAAGATGATTAGTTCTCCTGTGGAAACTATGGAATAGGATGATTACTTCTCCTGTGGTTCGGGATGATTAGTTCTCCTGTGGCAACTATGGAACAATATGATTAGTTCTCATGTGGGCTGGGATGATTAGTTCTCCTGTGGAAACTATGAAATAGAATGATTAGTTCTCCTGTGGGTCGGGATGATTAGTTCTCTCGTGGCGACTGTGGGGCAGGATGGTTCGTTCCCCTATGGATAGGATGATTAGTTCTCTTGTCAAGGCATCCTACCCATTTAGTCTGGGACTCATGGGAAGTACCTTTCATTTAATCAATGAGCAGGGAAATGGGGTTAGGGACCATAGTAGTACTACTGATGGATGCATCGATGTATCTACTGTACTCCCTATGCTAGGATGACTTCCATTGATTTGGGATCAATGAAACTGATCCAGGATCAGTATGAATGGTTTCAGACACTCTCTTGTGATATTGATCTGGGATCAATAAAATTGACTTCGGGATGGTAAGAGTGATGTGACACACTCTCTTTAGATGAAACTGACTTCGGGTGAGTAGAGAATGGTATGAGACATTCTCGATCAATTATTCTTCTTCATGGTTCAGCAAAGTTGAGAAAAGAAGAGCTCCGCAGAGCAGAGCTGTACAGGGCATTGATGGCATAGATAGTACAGTTGGACATATGGATCAACGGATGGAGTTATCCCTAGTTGAGAGGGAGTGTTAAAATTGGCAACTAGGGCCAAATTCCATGTGGGTCATATTATTAATGGAAGATGATATTTTGCTTGGATCCCTCTCATAGAGAAGTGTAGGATTGATCTAAAGATCATCCGATTTCGATAAGTATTCATGGAGATATGAATTTATTTGTGTTATGGGACAATTCATCAAGGTCGACGAACAACCAAATAAACCCCACTTGTGCTCAACGTTTTAGTATAAATAGAGGTGGCCTTCAAGTCATTTCAAAACACTTGGGATCACTTCCTCTCTACTTGTCTTTTGGTTTTAGTAAGAGGAGAGATCCTAAGAGATAACGCTGCCCTAATCCAGAGGGTAGAAGTCGGAATTGCAGGAACTATTGGGGAAAAGCCGGAACTACCGGGAAAATCCGGAACTGTCAGAATTGCTGGAACTATTGGGAATTTGTGAAATAGCTGGGAAATTTGACACAGAGGGCAGAAGCCGAAATTACCAAGAACTGACGGGAAAAGCTGGAACTGCCGGAATAGCCAGAGCATCTGTCTCCAAAGGAGATAAGCATGCAAGGGACAAATAACGAACATTGGGACAATTGTATGGTACTTGGCAGCAAATACACCAAACATGCAATGTTACAGCTAGCATGCGAGGGACAACTAGCATGCAACAACAAGCATGCTAAGGACAACAAGCATGCTAGGGACAACAAGCAAGCAAGGGACAACAAGCAAGAAAGATGCAACCAACAGATAGGTCAGTATGGCAACATGGTGCAACAATGGCATATAATGCAATACAGTGATCAGTACAGTCATGATTAATGAAGTGTGATGTGATACAACATAGTGATGATGGGTGCAGCATGGTGCAGTGCGATGAGGTGTAGCATGATGATGACATGTAGCACAATGATAGGTGAAGGAGTCACCTTGGAGAATCAATTGAAGCAACATGTCTTCAACTGATATCATGTATCATCTTCTTAGAGATGATCTATGCTCTTATCTAGATAAGTCAAAGTGTTGACTTCTGTTATAAATGTACTATCTCTCTCTCTCTCTCTCTCTCTCTCTCTGCTGAACTATTGAAGAACATATAAGAAGAATTGAGCAAGGGTTTCCCCACATTGGGGTTTGTCCCTGGCTAGCGCCATATCTTATGTACTCTTGTCTTGGATTGTCTTCTGCGATTTATGTTTATGTTCTATTTGCAGTTTACTTTGATGTTGATGTGATTGCTAATCTGGAAAAGATATTGAGCTAGCAGTGAAAATTGAAATAAATTTCTCTAAGCTTGGAACATACCTAAAATTAACAATTTCTTTCTCTGTTGGCATAGTGTTTTGCCATCTTCCTATGAATGCCATTTTTCAGATTAGCCTTGTCTAGGAGCATCTCTAAATCTTGATTGACCTTATCAAGCCAATACTCCTAGTTCTCATTGATCAAGATGGAAAATTGCTCATTCCATGTGAGCTCATAAGCAAGCTCAACCTCCTTTTGTTTCTCTAGTTCTAGAGATCTTTTCAACCTTCTAGTCCTAGGTCTGGTTCTTGTTTCTTGATCTTCTTCAGGTTCATCATACTTGTCATAGGCCTCATCTAGCATTGCCTTGATGAGCTGAATTTCCATGACATCATGTTTGGCTTGAAGCTGCTCATTCTCTTGTTCATAATATGAAATGATATATTTTGACCTCTCTAAGTTGATTTGGAGATCCATGATGAGTGCATATTTTTCCTTGATGACAATGTTGGTGTTCTTATTGTCATCATGCTCACCTAGGTCAACCAAGTCAAAATTCTGCTCCGTCTCATGGAGTTCCTCCTCCTCATGTTGAATCTCTATCTCTGTCAGCTTTTCGTTGCCCTTCTTTACCTTCTTTGCTGATGAAGAAGACAAGGCCTCTCCCAAAATATATGGGGAAAACACCTACCTATGGCCTCTCTAATAAGTGTGTGCCAATGTGCCCAAATCTATCCCTTTAGGCTTGATGACCTTAACCTGCTCAATCTGCTCCAGCTCACTAATCACATCTCTGCTAGGTGACTCAATATGCTCATGAAATGGTGATGATGGAGGTGATGGTGAGGGTGACTGATTTGATGATGATGAATGATCTATAGGCTAATATGGAGGAATGGAGGTGGAAGGATGAGAGGATGAAGGGACACTTTGAACATTCTGAATAGATGGATCTGTGAATATGGGATTGGCTATGAAGTTACTCCATGCAATGTTGAGATCTTTGAGATGATAGAGGACTATGATTTTGATGAAGGAACGATGAAAGAAACTCTTCATTTGATCTTCATATTCCCTTCTTTGGACAATATAGGCCATCTATCAATGCTTCGGAAAAGGTAGTAGGGTATGTTGAGCAGTTTTACCCTAGTGAAATGCATTAAGAGTCAGATGTGATAGGAATAAAGCCTAAAAAAATTGCCTTCACATGAAAAATATTTCATTATAATCTTCATCATTAGGGAATATCTGTCTAGGAGGTGATAAAAAGGAAAATAGTCCATTCTTTCATTTCAATACCTTGGTTTTATGAAAGGCTCATAGTAATGTTTCTCCAACTCACCTTGTTTAAACCATTTCTCTCCAACATCTAGGATCCCGGTGGCAGCTGATATATTGAAAATAGATAAAGTAAAAGTGACACCAGCTAGAGTAACTTGGTTGTCATGGAGTTTGGATTTGAAGAGTCATGTCAACATAGCATGGTGTTGGACTACTTGAATTTGCTCACAAAAATCATAACAACTAAGATATTTGAAAGATGTCACAACCATAGGAGATGCCAAGAGTTTCCTGAGATCTGTTGGCTCAAAGCTAAGTATTTTTCCCCCTTTGTGTGGTTTCTTCACCTCCATTTCTTCTTCCTTTGTTTCTTCTTCTTCACTCTATGGTTTATTTTCCTCTTCTTCCATGATGTTTTAATATCAAACCCTAGGGAGGTATTAGGTTATAAGAATGTGGTTTTTTAGGAGTAGGGAATGGGGAAGGGAAATTGAAGGAGATGGGTAAAGGGATGTATGTAATGGAGGAGGGGATAGGGATTATTAATATGATGGATTTGGGGGTTGGGGATTGGGAGCCTAGGTAGTTGTAGCACCTAGGGATTAGGGTTTTGGGATAAAGGTTAAAGGGTATTGGGATAAAGGGTTTAGAGAAAGGGAATGAAAGTATAGGGGAGTTAAAATTTGGGAATTAAGAGTGAAATGATAGTTTTAAGGGATAAACTAGGGTTTTAATGTGAAAAAACACCAAATCTTCAATAAACTTTCAAAACGCCATAAGTGTGACTTTAGGAGGAAGGATCATGTTATATTTAGCTGTCACTTACTTGTTGGAGTTTGAATACAAGTTTTATGGAGCTTTGGAGGCAATTCCGAATTTTTTGGACAAACGCACAATGACACAAGGAAGTGCGCCCTTCTCTGGCAAGTGCGTAGCACTAGTAGCAAGTGTGCATCACCTGAAGGGTGTGCGTAGCACTTGGAAAGTGCACAACTCTTGAAGGAAACACGCAATGCCTGGAGGAAACGTGCAACGCCTGCTCTGTTTTTTCAATTTCACCCAGAATTGTAAGAAATGGTCTCTTATGGTTTGCTCAATCAATGGTAGGAGGAAAATGAGGTGGAGTTAGATGCTAAGAAGGCCATTATACTTGAGCGAATTTGAATTTTCAACTTTAAAACCCACTTTCTAATGTTTCAATTCACCTTTTTGAAATCTTTGCTAATTACACTTTACACTTTGATTTTCTTCTTTGCAAATTGATGATGTTGGAGTTTGGCACCTTTTACATTTGAATGATGAAGTTGGCACATAGAGTTTGAGTTGGAAGCTTAGGAATAATACTTATTACATATAATGAACATAAAATAACATAAATTAACAAAAATATTACATCTCTATTTTTTGGAATAAAATTACAATCTGAAATAAAACTAATATTTTGGAATGAATTTTAGATCTTAGGCAACCATAGTTACATGTTTCCAAATCCTCTTTAAATGAAAAAGGGACATTATTGTTTACACTCATACTTATTTCCTGGCCTTATGTAGTGAAATAATGTATTAGTGAGCCTTGGAAAATGAAACCTAATGACCTAATGGGGCCTTGAATGACTAGACTCCATGTTGACTTTTTTGACATAAAGATATGATGGAATGAGATTTTATGATTGGAATATGCGAAGTAAGACATGAAGGTGGGCCAAAAAGTATTGATTTTTTAAGGGAGAGTGAGGCTTTTGACTTGGCCTACCATCAATGAGTAAATTTTTGCATGAGGACCTGGGTGGAATGAAAATAAATTTCAGAATGGGACCATAATGTGATATAAAAGAGGAGTTTTGATCACTAATGGTAGTATGAAAATACCGACTCTAACAACTTCCTCATTCCATTTTTTATTTTTCGTCCCTCTTCCAGCTAAGTTTTCAGATCTAAAATTTCTTTTTGAATGCACACTCCTTCTCTTCAAACATTTGTAGTAGTATTCGTTGATTTTTATTTTCAGCCATGAGTTTTTGAATTTCTTCTTCTAGAGCCATTATCTTTGGTTGCTCTTCAAGATTGAAGCTCATTCTATCATTGTTATCAATAGTGCATTCATCTTCTTCTTGTGAGGAGGATTGGTTTGTTACTGTAATAAAATTAGAATACTTTGCATTTTTCTCCATTTCAGAAAAATGTAAGTTTCCTCCAAGATACAAATTCTGCAACTTGTCCAACATTTCTTTTGCAATCTCACAATGCTTCACATGCATGCTATCATATTTTTGATATACTATTCAAAATAATCATTTTAGATAAATCATTAGATTGATCTTTAACTCCATATTCAACTGATAGCAAAATATATTCATCAACAAATAAAAAATATGAATCCAAATTCACTCTCCAAGTTGAAAATTTACCTCTGTGAAGTGCTGGAATTAATTGTTTATCCATTTTGGGAAATTTGCAAAAAATATGACAAAATATCCAAGATCCAGTCTTCACAGATCAAGTTGCACTGGAGAGCCCTCTCTGATACCAATTGTTGGAAAATGGATCACTATTGAGAGGGGGAGGGGTGAATAAGTAGTGTGAGCACTTATAAATTTTTTCTAAAAATTATTATTCTCTTAATCCATGCACAAACTGAATAACATAAGAAAATATTAGAGCATCAAATACAAGTAAAACCATGTAAGCATTCAATCACAAAAGAAACAAATATTTTTGGTGGATAACCATTCACTGGGTAAAAAAGCACCCTACTATTGTTGTTGTGTTGCTCAAATATTTTATTAATTTGTTGAACAAATTTTACATGGATCAACTTACTCCCATAAACCAGAAGACTCAACTTCCTTCATAGTATTTTGGAACCTATCACACAGGAAAATGTTTCTCTCATGTATCTATGCACTACCATATGTTGATGGCCACCATGATCAACGATCGTCGCCCAACTTCCACTGGACTATCCAACACGTATTGGATGGAGAAATATCTTCCTTGCATTGAATTCGCCAAGTTACTATGTAATCAAAAGCCTTCATGCCTTCACTTCCTCCATGTGAGCATCGTTTCAAAATATTTGACACTGGACTCACAATTCATTCAACATTAACATCACAACAACACCATCATTCTGAATCAAAAGGTCCAATAAAAAAAGAAGACTAAAATTTGTGAAGACGATCTCCAAAATACTCCACTAGCTACCAAGAAATATCAACAAACACTTCTTTGACCGACACTTCAGCACCTCACTCACTGCATAAATACGATGGTTGAAAAATACTTCAGCTCATTGCTACAACACCTGCAAACTTCTTCAGAAAATTTTGCACTAGACAACTCACACAACTTGCACTCTTCTCCAAGCTCACACTGACTCAACACACCAAGAAAATAAAATCAATTTTTTTTCTTTTTTTATTGAGTATAGGCCAAATTATATTCATTTATCTCCAAACCAATACCACGACCAAATATCATGGTTATGTCAATACCTAGGAAACTTGTACCATGGTAATCTTCAAATCAATACCACAGGTAAATACCATGGTTATGTCAATACCATGGTGTTATAGACATTTTTGGGCACTTCAACCCCAATCACAAATGTCCATAAACTGAGGGCTCCTAAGTCCCTAAAAGTGTTGCTTCACTACCTAAAGGAACAAGGTCAACTGATTACATCATCTCCTAGAAGTTCTCCACTGAAACTGCTCATAAATGGTCAAAACTAGACCATACTGAAGCTTCAATGAGAGGGTCGATGCATATCAACCTTCCATGACAGGTGCGATGCATACTGATTTTCTCCTTTGTAGGGTGTGATGGTCGGGAATGGACAATGGAGGGAAAAATGCGGTGGAGATCATGGAATCTTCCGGCGCTTCCCCCTTTGACACTTGCCACTCCATTTTCCGACCAGGAGAGTAGAGATCATCATTCTCCAAGTGGAAGCAGGAAGTATTAGAGAGAAGACACTAATCAAGATCCCAAAAGATGACTCACCTCTCTGTAATCATCTATATATGGATCCCTCATCACAGAGATCCAGAGGCTAGAATTGGTAAAAATTTCTGTTTTCCCACCCCGGTTTTCAGTTTCTCCTTATTTGTCCGATGTAGTTAAATGCCCTTTCCCATAACTATACATTCAACAAGCTGAAAAAAAAATAAATTTGCTGAAAACACAAATTCAGGAAAATTTACAGAATGATGGAAATTGCAAAAATAAAAATAAGAAAAAATAAACAGCCATAAAAACACATTAAAACAATGATATTTTTGGTCAACGTGACCCTGGAAAACCCCCCTACAACTCTTGGGGAAAACTAGTTTGAGAGTTCTTCTTTATTTCTGGAAAATGCCTTTTTACAATGAGAAAATTTCAGCAAAATATATCAGCAAAATAAATTTCCAGCAAGCAAACTTATATGTTTTTCAGCCCAACAGACAACCTGGGAACTTGTTGTATGCGCGGTACAGACCGTACGGATGTAAGGACTGTACGGACCGCACTGGCTGTACGAACTGTACGGACGTCCGTACGGACTGTACGGACATACCTTGATTTCTGTGCCAAAAATCAGTTCCTCGATATTCATGCCCAAAAATCAGTTTTTCTCAGTTTTCAGCAAAAAAATCAGCTTTTTCTGCTTGTTCTTGCTGCTATTCTGCTTGTTCTTTCTGCTGTTCTGATTTGCTAAAGAGCTGCCTGGTATGTGTGCCAAACTGCTGCCTCTTTCTCCTTCTTGTCCAGAAATCTCCCTTGCTCTCTTTCTCTCCTTCTCCCAATCTGCTCATGAAAGAATAGAATGATATTTTTCTCCTTTTCCTCCTTTAACCCAACCCTAAATGACTTTTGGGTGATCCCTAAATCCAATGGCTGAGATAGATTTAGATCAATGGCTGAGATTAAATGCTCATTTAAATCTCACTTTCTATTTTTTAATTCACCCCACTTTAATAAAGACGCACTTAGTCATTTATTTCCAAAGTCACTTTTCCTTTCTAATTTTTCATTGACTTTTTAAAAGTCACTTTAAAATTAGACTTCGTAACTTTATCACTTAAAGTCACTTTTAAATTAGATTTTAACTTTATAAAAATTATAGAGTCACTTTAGGAGAAAAATTAAAATCTTTTGGACACTTTTCCCTAGGCCAAAGATCAAAGCCTAAGGGAACCACCTGTCCTCCGGTACCAAATTTCAACACTCCCTCTTACCGAGGAAGGTGTTCCTCACCACACCCATCTTGTCTCTAAAGTAAACATGCTTGCCCCGTGGTAAGGCTTTGGTAAGAATGTCTGCTACCTGCTCATCAGTGGAAATATACTCAAGCTTCACAGCTCCCTTCTGAACATAGTCTCTGATGAAATGATATCTGATCCCGATATGCTGACCTGTCATGAAATACTGGATTCTCCGTGAGTTTAATGCAACTCTGATTATCACAGTAGATCACTGAAGGTCTCAACGGCTGACCAAATAAGCCAAACAACATCTTGCGAAGCCAGATGGCCTCACAACTAGCTAGACTGGCTGCCATATAATCTGCTTCCGCTGAACTCAATGCTACTGACTACTGCTTCCAGCTGAACCATGACACTACTGCTGCACCCAACC